>PVIC010014224.1:0-36897 GCA_004025085.1 Thryonomys swinderianus
ATAGTTCTGTCAACAGCTCATGTCCACTCCAGTTTTCACAGCATAGTGAACCTAGGTTTCTCCTGGTCTGTCTGTTGGTTCTTTCCATGTTGGGCCTGGGAAGTTCCCATCTCCAATGTTGTTCTTAGAACAAATGAGAAGAAGAGAGGATAAGATTTTCACCAAGAGGACTAGACTGGTACCCTGCATGGATGTTTGTACTTACACATCTCATGCAGGCAGGAAAATAGCGTGTTTTAACTTGTCTGTAAGTTCAGAATACTGTCCTAAGCAAATCAGTCCTTTCTCTAACTTGTGTAGACCTGGCATTCTTTTATCTGAAAACTTAATCAACTTAGAAAACAAAATACAAGACTTACATAATAATTTTCTCATTCCAAATCTCCTGAAATTGTTTTTACTTCAATGCTTCTGTTTCTTTGCTAAATACACATGATTTGCAGATCATTTAACCTCATTTTAGAACAAATACTGTAGTAACCATACTTATAGGGGGATATAAAATAACATAAAATTTATCATTTTTTCACCATACAGACTTGCCTTTATGTTGGTGAATAATAGACATAAAGAAAATAATAATATTTATTATATGTTTACCTTTTACCAGCTAAGTATTGAGTGCTTTACTTGCATTACAACTTCATTTTGTCCTTGCAATATCTGTATTTGGTAAATTCTATATGATTTCCATTTTACAGGGGGGCACACTGATGTTTAATGGAGTTAGTTACTTTGCTTCATGGTAGTAAGAGTGGAGCTATGATCTGGGCAGAGGATGAACAACTCCAAAACGCCAGCTATAACTCCAACACAGAACCACAGCTGAGCACAGATGTAAGGCAAAGTGAGGGCAGCGTGTGAGATGGAAGCTGTACCATCAACATGGGGTTGGCATGTACAAGGCCAGCTGGGGCAACTCTGGAGGGGTTCACCAGGCAAGATCAGAGGGTAGAAGGCAAACAAAGGACATGAGAAATGGTGGCAGAGAGGAGAGGGAAGGTCTCTGAACTAAGTAGATACAGGTAGTGAGGAAATTCAAGTACAAGAAAGAGGTGGGGGCAGGAGATATTAACAGAAATATTCATCCTCAACTGTGAACCACTTTAGGAGAGGTGATCATCTGTTGCATTGCTATGCTTATTATGCAGACTAGTATGAATCTGTACAAGTGATAGACTTGCTGATTCTCACCTGCAGGGTGGATTAGAATTGGTTTTCAATTCTAGTTAACCACCCTTCCTGATGTTGTGATCTGAGAAGTTTCCTTTCCTTTAGAAAGCGTTTTTCTTTCTAAACACCAGAGACTGATTTGACACGTTAATTGCTGTATCTTACTAACTACAATTTTCCTTTTACAAAACTTTTATTTGAAAGCACATTATATCTGAATATAAGGACTGTAACTTTGAAAGTATAAAGGTGTCCTCTATGATTAATCTTATGACATTTGATAATTTAATATGTACTTGACATTTGATAAAAGGTTTTTAATCTTCTGTGGTTTTGTTGGAGTTATCTTTGTTTAAGGTACATTTTACCTTGGTACCAAGGAACTTAATACCAAGATAAAATGTGTTACTTAAATTCAAAATAAGAAAGAATAATCTTTGTGTATAAAAACTATAATAAATATAATATAAATATAATAAATATAATAAAATAAATATATATAAATATATATTTAATATATATTTATATAATATATAATAAAATATATATAATAAATATAATATAATATAATAAATATAATATGATAAATATAATAATATAATATAATAAATATAATATAAATATAATACATATAATAAATATAATATAAATATAATAAACTATATAAATACATAATACATGTATTTGGGGCCTGTTCATATTTTGAAATGTATTTTAAAATGTAAAAACTCATGTTTTAAGATAACTTTACCAAACTCCAATAAACCCCCATTCACACTAAAATTCTCAGTCTATTTTATGATGCTTTTCATTGTTAAGCCTTCTGATCATTGGAATTGTTTTCATGTTTCATTGCACACTTACAAAACATTTTACTTCAAAGAAAAAAATGTGAATTTATAGGGCTGGAATTTAAGAACCTGTTTCCTATTTTGTTTATTTAGACAGGGAAATACTGTTGATGAGTAAAGAATATGCTATGTTAAGAAATAAATAAGAATTCCCATGTTTCTCTGCCAGAGAGCATAAAAACTAAAAACTCCATAGAAATTTTTCAAAATTATTCATATCTTGACAATGTGTGGGTTGAATAAAGGACAAATGAATGTTTTTAAGGGACAGAATGCCAATTTTCATAGACTGCATAGTCACTGTAGACAAATATTTGTGTTATGGGGATTATTTTATTTTTATCAAAGCAAATTGAATTGGAAACATAGCATTATGAAGTCATTAGTACCTATTTTCTAATTCCTTTTCCATAAAAGTTTTTATACACTGGGCCGGAGATTAGCTCAGTGGTTCCAGCACCTGCCTCGCAAGCTCAAGATCCTGAGTTCAATCCTGGTAACCACATACAATGCTGAGCGTGATGACTCACACCAACCAGCAATCAATACCACATACCACAGTGCCAGACGTGGTGGCTCATATCTGTAATCCCAGCACTCAGGAAGCAGAGGCAGGAGGATTGCTGAGTTCGAGGCTTGCCTGGGCTATATGGTGAGCTTAGGGCCAGCCTGAATACAAAGCAAGACCCTGTCTTTAAAAAAAAAAAAGTTTCTATATACTGAAAGAACACTAAGTCATCAATCAGACCTACCCTAGAATGATTCTTATCATATCCAGACAAAATACAAGCCTTTCAAGAAGCAACTTCACAAGACAACTGCAGAGTTTTCCCCTCAGGAACTTGTTAAACAAATAAAAATTATTATAAAGATGGATCAATCTTTTATTCTAGTTCATTGAGAACAATTCTAAAATGTCTAGCCCATTCCACATTCCAACTGACTAAAAAAATCCAGGCAACTCTCAGCAACATTTCTTAAATACTTTGTGGACGCTGGCAGTTAAGAAAAGTGATAGAATTAGGATAACAAGGAGAAAGTCTTCAAGGCATACCTACTGTCAGTCTTACAAGTGGTCTCATTTATATCTAAAAGTTGTTTAAAATTTTCCAAAGTTGAAACATTGTAGATTTGGCTGCTATCTGTATTGAATTCAGTAAATGCTTAAATTCTAATTATTGACGTGGAGATTTATTGTATTCTACAGAGAGTTTTGCATAGCTGCCCTCCTTCCAGGAGGCTACTGTGAATTCGAATTAACTTGGATTAACTTTTAATTGGATTAACTTTTAATGATGTGGTCAGTTCACCACCTTCTCAAGCTCATAGTCATGTCAAGAGAGGGGTAGAAGGGAAGAAAGGTTTCGAGTAGGAAGGTGGAGATAAGAGGTAAGGGGGACAGATAGTGAATGAAACAAGAAAGATTTGGTAATATCTGGCCAGTTCCGTCGTTGTTAATTAAAGAAAATAAGAGAAGATGTTATTATAATACTCAGCACTCAAGGGGTTAAGTTCAGGAAGAGCCAGGAAGGAAATAATTTGATAGTAAAGGTCCTTGTTTGTTAAAAACAGAGCCTGAGGAGGTAAATCAGGACCCAAGAAAAGAGCCTGAGAATAAAGGAGCAGTAGCCCAGGCAAAGAATTTGGGTAACAGAAAAATGGGTGAAGGTATTAGGCCTAACAGGGCACCAAGACAAGTGCCTCCACATTTCCTGTTTTATATCCAAACTTGTGAAGATTTTTGAAATGCAAATTTATTTTTTTTCTCAGTTCACATTTATTAGGCATGCATTATATACCAGACATTGTGTTAGGAGGGAGGACTATTAGTGAACAAGATTTACTTGTATATTCTTATTGAGAAAAAATAACAAAAAAGTAGATAAAGAAATGAACAAATAAGTCTAGAAGGGAATAAGCAGGGTGATAAGTTAGTGAATCTATTTAGCTAAAATGGCCAGATAAAGCCTTTCCAAAGAAGAACTGTTTGTGAATGAAAATTAGATTTGAAAAGGGGCAGATATTTGAGAAGCTGAAATAACACTCTAGAATCTCAGCCTAGGGAGGACTAAGTGGAAGGAACTGGAGGTAAGAGCTTGACCTTGTTTCCAGAATGCAAAGGAGATCGCTTCTCGGCCTTTTGGCTAAGATCAAGTGCAGAATGCAAAGGAGAGGGATTGGAAGGACATTAAGCAAAGGAAAGTGGTGTGAGATGAGGGACAGGAGAGCTGGACAAGAATCAGATCATGTATTTGGAGTGAAAAGCCACTTGATTAGAGTGAGAGATGAGCCAAATAATCTGTGATAAGAACACATATGAGGTATTTCATGTGTTTTATTTTCTGGTACCAGGGATTGAACTCTTGACCTTCTTGACCTTGTGTATATGTGATAGGCTCTGGAACCACTGAGGTAAATTGACAGGCCTCATGTGGTTTCACAATTGTAAACCAGAAAGTAGATTTCAGGGACTGAAAATTTACTACGCAATCCATGAACTGTGAAGGGTATATTGGGGAAACATTTTAAAACAAAACTGGAAGTGTGAGGCACACCCCTGGTGCTAGATCATGGTGTTCAGATTCATTTCTGAAGCATCAAGTGTTCAAAAGCAGCTTCAGGGCAAAGTACAGGCACCAAAGAGAGAGGGTGGCAGCCACAGCATTTTTCCTTTGGGTGAAGAAATTCTTCTGCAGTGGACAGGGGAGTAGGGCAGTGAGTCACCAGCGTGGGCTGATTGGAGACAGAGAAAACTGGGGGTGAACCGGAGGTACATACTTGAATAACAAGAGGAAGAAACACAAAGCCCCATTCTTCTCATGATTTTCTTCCAGAGTAAGCTAAGCCCTAGTTTTCCTAAAGTGATCTTTAACTGACTAACAGTATATACCTTATGCTTTTCATCTGAATTTTTAAAGCAAATAAAATTTGTTAATAATAATAACCAAAATAATCTTAATATTTTGACTCCTCTTATGAGAACATTCATTGAGGTACTAATTCCTATTACCTCAGAGAGTGATCTTATTTGGAAAAAGGGTCATTGTAGATTCCAGTAGTTAAGATTATATTGGAATAACATAGACTTTAAACAAGCGATTGATGTCTTTACAAGAGAAAATTTGGACACAGGGACAGGAAGATGCCCATGTGAAATAGTCACACAAAGAGAATGCTATGTTAAGTTGGAGACAGAGATAGGAGCCCTGTGTCTATTAGCCAAGGAAGCTGAGGATTGATGGTCATCATTAAAACTCAAGAGAGGCATGGAGCATATTCTTCCTCCGAGTCTCCAGGAAATAATCATTCTGTTGACATTTTGGTTTTAGGCTTTTAGCTTCCAGAACTATGTGACATTAAATTTATGTTGTTTTAAGCAAACTGACTTGTGGTACTCATTGCAACAGTGCTAGACATAAAACTGCCCCTTCCTGTTCTTGTACTATTTTCTTGTACCATTCTCTCTCAAATCCTATGGCTTCTGAAAATCAAATTGCTATTGCAGTGTGTTTTCTGCTTAGAATTTCCTGCTTCCCTTTGTTGGCAGGTACTTATTATAAAATAATTTGACATTTTTTGTTATGAAATATTTCAAATATACACAAAATAATAGAACAGATATCAGTCTCCCAACATCTGGATTCATCATGTGACAGGTTTTTTTCTTTTGTGCCACTGAGGGTCGAACCCAGGTTCCAAGTGCTTGCTAGGCAAGTGCTCTACCACTGAGCGACGACCCAGCCCTAGGCAACAACATTCTGCCATATCTGCTTCATCTCTTCTTTTTACTCTAAAAAGGAAATGTTAAAATGAAAGCCTCCTCTCTCCCTAACTCCTTTCATTCCTGTTGTCATCCCTACTTCTTATTTCTTTTCATAGAAACATCCAGAATATCACTCTGTTAATATAAGGCCTTCTCTAGTTCTCCCAGGATGACTTAACTCTGTTCTTGTTCCATAATATTTGATATGCAACTTACAGCAATGATCAGATTGTATTTTTATTGTAGTCTCTACCTAAGGAAAACAAAATGATTTAGCTGTTTTCTAACATTATCTTGTAATTATGGAATGCCAAAATGAATCGTATAACATTTAGGTGGAACATTTGACCTTCATAAGAGCCTTGGGACAGGATTAGAATTATCTTTACCCCCTCTAGAAGATGTAAATTTATGAATTTCACTTAAGTGGTAGATCCTGGTTTTGCTCCTTGTCCTTACTGTGGTGTACTATAGTCTGGGCCTTGCCATCCTGATCTTGGGTTACTCATGATTTGATAGGCCAATAGAACACAGGCAGAAGTGACATCATGCCACTTCCAGGCTGAGGTTTTGAGGCTCATGTATTTCTGCTCTCCTCTTTGTTCCCCTGCCACTGACCAGGAAAACATTCCCTGAGGAGCCTGCTGGTTCCAGAATAAAGAAACTCATGAAGCCAATCTGAACACAACCTAACTGCTACTAAGCCTAGCAGAGTCAGAATAAACTTGCCAATTTATGAGCCAAATAAACATATACTGATGTCAGTTGTTGAGATGCAAGGTGATTTGTTACACAGCATTCTCATAGTGTCAGAGCCAGAACTAGAACATACATTATCTGACCATAGATCCAGGGGGTTTCTACTAAATTATTCTGTGTATTCAACAAATATTTATAACATATTTATTATGGAAGACCGAACACAGCCCTAAACAAATAATTAACTCTGTCTTTAGAAAGAGCATTTTTCTAGTGAGGAAAATGGACAAAAACAAGTCAATTTAAACTATAGAAATGACAACTTTTTATACTAGCAAGATGTCCTTCTTGGGGAGAATTCACAGCGTGGGACAAAGAAGAGGAGAGGATCACCTTTAACATGCTGAGACAGAGCCCTTTGAGTCATAGGCAAAGCAGCACAGATGGTTCAAGTAAAAGAAGAGGATCTTTTCTCTGGCTAGAGTAACCTCAGATAATGGTTTCATTTTCCTTTTTGTGGTGTCAGCCCAATCGTGGGCCTTGCTAGGTAGTTGTCCTAGGTTTGCATCCAGTGTATTCAGAAAGCTATTGCATTGTTTTGTAAGTTCCTAAAGAGAGACTGAAAAAGGCTCCATTTTCCTTTTTCCAAAGGGAGCAATCAAGATATTCACCAGAACTTCACACACACAGGCCCCAGGCTGTGAATGGAGTCTGATTCCTCTCAGGTGAGTGTTATTTTGAATATAGAAACTTAAGAGAAAAATATGACTTTAGCAATACAGCAGGGAGCTGTGGTTAGCATGGAGCTGATAAAGGCCTTTGTCTTCCTTGTTTTGATTGGCCAGACGAGAACCCAGAGTAACTCGCACACACATCTGCATCCCAATTCGTGGGACCGAAAAGTGCTGACACAGGATTGCAGGTCAGCTCTGTGGCTTGCCAGGGTAAACTTGTGTACTACGCTGGCGATCTTGCCTAACAACAGTGGTTCTTTTGTCACTTAAACAGAGGCTATTAAGAGCGTGAGTCATTAAGAAGAACTTTAGAAAAGCAGGCAACATTTTCCAATACTGTGGTTTCCGTTGATCTTCCAAAAGTATCAGAAGCCCCTGAAGGAATGAAGTATTTCGTTAATAACTAAAATAGACTAAGAATCAAAATTTGAGATGATTAACAAGAACGATATTTCAAAGTGCAATTTCTGAATGTTAAAGGAACCCCATTTTAGGAGAACTGGAAGAATTTCAACTGAAGTATTTTCTTGAATGTACAGTACATAAATATCACAAATAAGAGTACTTTTAAATCTTACGGTGACTCGGAGACCTCTGGCTCACAGATGAAAACACAAATCAGGGAAATTGGTTGCTAGGATTTATTTTCCCCTCCTTCCTTCTGCCTCTCCTCCGTTATCTTTCTCTGTCCCTCTTTGGCTCACTTTTTTCTATTCTTCCTTCCTCTCCTTTCATAGATAAGATTTTGCTATGTTTCTGGAACTCATGAACTCATAATCCTCCTGTTTCATTCTCCCAAGGAGCTGAGACTGTTGGTGGATACCACTGTGCCTGACTTCTTATTTTTAATACTTAAAAATTACAAGTGTAAGACTAGTAAAGACTCTTTATTCCATTATTTGGAGAAAAAGCTTATTATGATTTTAATACTGTTTCCACTAAGTTTTTTTTTTTTTCTACAAACATTTTGTGGTTGGGATCATAGGGTATACTCATCCAGGATATCCCATTACACACATGCAGTTTTGTATGATGTATTTTATTTCACTTTTGCTATTTTGGTTGGAAAATATGGTTCAGTGGTTGAAAAATGTGGTTCAGGGATCAAATCTCCCCCACTGCCTGTTTGTTGGAACACAGCTACATGTGCATACGGCAGCATAAGGAATGGAGGCGCACAGCCTATCTTGTCCCATGAAGTCTGAAAGAGTTCCTCTCTGGCCTTTTACAAAATCAGCTTGCAAATCTGTGAGAAAGACTATTAGAGTGGCGTGTAAATAACATATTCTTTGGGGTTTGTAAATATATGCTAAAAGTTTATGTATCTATCAGTGGTATCTGATATTTTATTGACTTAACATATATATGTATATAAAATAACCAAACATAATGACCAGATATATTTAGTGATATGTGGAATTTTACTCACTCGTTGCAAAATATATACACAAAGAGAATTTAACCAACGTATTGCAGTGCTGTCTTTTGTACTTCAATTTTCTGTCAGTCCTAGTTAGGCAAAATAATTTTTCTATATTTTCGGTTTTTAATTTCCTTTTTAATTGCTTTGTTATGCTTCTTGTCCATTATTAAATAATAATATTTGAGAAGTGTAGGTTTTTTTTTTTTTTTTGAGACAGGGTCTCGCTTTGTAGTTCCCAGAATAAATTTTCGTTAATTTTTTTCTCAAGGTAAATTATGTTTTGTTATTTTGATAGATTTATAGGCTGGCCCTGAGCTCACTATGTAGCCCCAGGCAAGCCTCAGGAATCCTCCCACCTCTGCCTCCCAAGTGCTGGGATAATAGGCGTGAGCCACTATGCCCAGCACTGTGGTATGTGGTACTGATTGCTGGTGGGCTTGAGTTACAATGCCCAGTATTGTTATTTGTGGTTACCAGGGATCAAACCAGGGACTTTGCACTTGCTAGGCGGTGCTGGAACCACTGAGCTAAATCTCTGGCCCTTGAAGTGCAGGGTTTTTTTTTATTTTTTATTTTTTTATTCTGGGCTAACAGTTTATTCAGGGTTGTGACCCCAGCATAGGCTTATCAAAGGAAGCCACACCTTGATACTGGAAGTTTCTTGGTAGGTTAGGGGGGGTGCTTGTGTCCGTCACCCACCAGGCTCACACCTCATAGAGGATCACAGTGAAGTGGACGTGGGTGCAGACGGGATCCAGCTTCACAACGCCCTGAGGACATCGGATTCTTATACGCCTGCCTCAAGTTGGCCCACTTCTGCCCGTTCTTGGTGACGATTGTCTCCTCCTAGAACTCATGCACCAAATCCCCATCCTCGACATAGAACATGGAGACAATGCACGTGAATACGAAGGGGGCACCCCTCGGCCTCGGGGCCTCGCCCAGGCTTGCTCAGTGCCCGCAGCCTCCGGCACGCCGCCCTCTGCCGCTGAGGTAAAAGACCAAAGGCCCTGAGCTTTGGAACCGCTGGCGCCATTTCGGGGTCGCAGATGCATGGCGACCACTCACAGTGCAGAGGGTGCCACCGTGCCGGGCACGGCCTCGTTCTCAGGTGGTGCTGCTGCTATCTCCGCCACCGCCGCCGCCCTAGAAGGGTAGTTTTATAAGAGCCCTATCTAGGTTCAGAATATTGTACTCTCATTTACTGCTTTTATTTTTAATATATTTTCTCAGAGGTCTATACCCTTTAATCTGAGAAATTATTTTGAAATTTGGAAATTATTTAATTCATATAAAATTTCCTTCAATCTCTTTCAAAGCTTGTTTACACATTTCTATAATCCATCATGTTTATGTTATACTTTTAATTTTCAAAAATGTGTAAGGATTGATATTTTAGCGTCAAATTTTTTCTTTCTTTCCTACCCCTACCCCCTTTTCTCTTTGAATATTTTCTTACTTTTTCACCATACCTATCATACACTTTAGAAGTTATTGCCCCCTTATACCAGATATACTTTACATTTTGGAATAGTTTGCAACTTACAGAAAATTGAGAAGATAGTATAGAATGTTCCTATAAATCCTACAGCCATTTTCCCCTATTATTTCCATCTTTCACTAGGTTTACATATTTACTATAATTAATTCACCCATATTAATATATTACTTGCAGCTAAATTTTCCAGTTTTTAATCAAATATACTTGTAAATTCTAAGAACTCATTCAGAATATTACATCACACACATTCAGTTATCGTTGATTTCTCAGGTTGTTTGTGGCTTGTTACAATCTGTGGATTCTCTTTGTTACTGATGATACAGACAGTTGTAAGCAGTTTTGGTCAGGCATTGAGGAGAAGTCCTCCTGGGCCTGATCTGACGTCTTTCTCATGTGTTTATGAGCGCCTGGAAGAATGATCCCGGAAGTGCCATTTTCATCACGTTGTACCAACAGTGGGTCAGGGTAGTTTGTGACTGTTAACACAGTCTTTGATCACCTGGCCGGGGTAGTACTTGCCAGGTTTCTTCATGATAAAGTTACTCTCTCCCGGTTCCTCCCCTTTCCATAGTGATTCCTTGGAAGAAGCCACCAGGAACTGCCCACATGGAAGGAATAGCGCTATGCTCCTTCTTCTTGAAGGTGAAATACTTATATAAGTCATTAGGAACTCATTTACATGGGAGCTTTTACTTCACTTCTTTTATTTATGTATTCAGTCATTCATTTATATCAATATAAACCATGAATGTGGGATATTTTGGCTTATAATCTTTATTTTGTTGCTCAAATTTAGCAGTTGGGAGCCTTCGGTCTCTCTAAAATACTTCAGTCAATGTAGTGTTTCGTTTATGACTTTTTTTTTTTTTGAGAGAGAGGGTCTCACTTTGTAGTTCAGGCTGGCCCTGAGCTCACTATGTAGCCCAGGCAAGCCTTGAATTCAGCAATCCTCCTGCCTCTGCCTCCTGAGTGCTGGGATTACAGGCATGAGCCACCACACCCACCATTGTGGTATGTGGTTACTGGGGATCGAACTCAGGACCTTGCACTTGCAAGGCAGGCACTGGAACCACTGAGCTAAATCCCCGGCCCTGTTTATGATTTTTTTTAAAGGGCTTTCTTAATTTCTGGCTCATTTTGCTTGTTCCATACCCCAGTCCTAGAGTTAGCTGTTTTTCTCTCCTTTAGAAAATAAAATCTGAACACTAGGTATATTTATTATTCCTAGAATATAGGAGTTTGGGGACTTCTCAACTGAAAGAGCAAGAGAAATATAGGATAAGACACACACACATACATATAAACACTTCTCTACATGGCCATCACTGTCAATACTGAACTAAACCTGAGTTCATACTGGTTTTCCAGTTCTAATTTACTGATGTTATCATTGTAGCCTTGTTATCTTGCTAGTTTTTAAACTCCTCCAACTGTAAGAACCCTTTCTCCTGACATCTGCCAATTTCTAAATGCACAGAAAGCAGTATCATAGTTAACTTTTAGCCCCAAGGGAACATAAGAGACAGCTTTATCAGTGAGACTGCTCATCTATGAGTCCTTTAATTTTTAATCTTTGAGATTCAACTCATTTCCAAGGTTCACTCTATTGATTTTCAATACTATTTTATTGACTTTTGTGTTTATTTCTTTTCCTTTTTGTCAGTCCTAAAGTTGATATGTTGCCAAAGTGTCAATAAATATCTGTAGAGTTCTTTTAATACATGATTTTATTTTCCTTTGTGTTATAAAAATCTTTTTTAATTATTTAAGGCAACATTTTCCAGACTTAAGAGTAGAGATGGTTTTATTTTGCCTGCATGTGTGCACTAGAGGAAATTCTACTATTTTCATTTTCAAGGTCTTCATTTTGTTCCCTGATTTTAGAAGTTGATATTCAATGACAACACATTTAAAAAAATAAAATGTGACAGTTATCCAAAAAGTGAAAATTTATGTTTCACCTTTACCTTTTCCTTGTTTACAATCACAGCACAAATTTATCTTCCTATTTATCTATCTATGCATATCAGTAATATGTATAGCATTGTAGAGATGTGGCTGACCAGTACCTTGAAGATTTGAAGTTGTATGCGACTTCTTGCGGGCTGCCATGAAGATGTCTGAGTGGCACAAAAAATAGATTGAATTATTCTACTTTCCTGACTCATATCCTCTTGGTCTCCTCTCTTTAGAGTGTGGATGCAGTGGGCAGTTTGGCTTACACAGTTTGATATTTTTCCTCAAGTCCTAGATGTTTTGCCCTCAGGTTTTTCCAGTGCCATAATTCATAATTGTCACTGGGGCACACCTCAACGGGGTGTGCTGAATCTGGAAATATTCTAAGATTTATGTCCCAAGGCAAAACTCAACTGATGTGGGATACAAGGTGAACACAGATGGTCAGTTCTCAAGATGTCAATTTAAAAAGACATTTGTAGGTTGGGTATTCTCAGTGTAGACTGTGATCATGATGTACATATAATGTACCAAAAAAGATTTAAAAAAAGTTATTCCCCATACCATGGAGTAGATTGCAGGAATGACAGAGCACCACCTGCCTACAGGAGTGATATTACAAATGCATTTAGATAGTTCCTTTTCTACCTTCTCTCACGCTCAGTCTCTCACTGCTTCATCTGGTTCATAAGTTTTTCTCAGATGCTATTTTGAGGAAACTAAAGCTTAAACAGAAAGTTTTTAAATCTCAGTGCGCTTCTGTTTCTCACTTTCTACTCCATTGTCTGCTGCTTTCCTTGCCACTTCTCTGGTACATGCCAGACACACAAACGGAGAAATAAAAGAGAATCATTGACAAATAATTCAATAGAATTTTCAGATGACTTTGAACTGTAAGTTTGAAGTCCACTAAAGAGCTTAGAAAGTAATTAAATATTGACTGTTTTGTATTGTTCTTTGCTAAATAGCCTATTTTATGTCTGTCTTTTGAGCAGCTATTTCTGTATTGTCTTTAGGGTTTTCTTTTTACTTATTAAGTTTATTGGTACATTTTAGGAGTATTGTGATCACGCTCATCATTGGAAATTTGTATATGTAAATGAGATTCTTATTTTTCCCCATTCTCCTTCCCTCTCTTCAAATTCTTCACCCCTCTCTATTTTATGAAGGCTTTGTTTCTATTTTTCCCCTCAGTTTTTCTTTCCTTCTTTTCCTTTTCCCCATTCTCCTATACTATCTTTATTTTTCTCTTGTGATAAACTTCTATTTCTTGCACCCCATGCTTTGTTTTTGGAGAATCTACTATAGTGTTTTAGAAAGAGTTTATGGGAAGTACAAGGCATTTCTTTATAAAAGCTTGAAACTCTAAAGGAACCTTATTTTTCCTTCTGGATGATTAAATAAATGTAATAACAGATTAAAAATAATTTCCCTCGAATATTTGAAGGCAATATGTTTTTCTTCCCAGTGATGTTTTTAAAGGGGCCTCCTGCAATTCTGTTTACAGTCCTGTAAACATGGCTGTTTGTCTCTTTTCAGGAAGCATAGTTTTCTTTAGGGCCCACTGTTCTGAAATGTCAAATAAAATTCATTTAAGTTTGTTGTTTGATTTCTAACCTTTCTATTAAAAATATCCATGGGTGTTTGGTAATGGCTAGAAGCTTCTAAATTTTCAGTTGCATTTTAAATAAATTTTAAAAACTTAAAAAATCTCTATATTTACTAACATATTTGTAATATATGCAAATTTATTCTTTCTGAAACGCTAATGTAATTTTCTTCAAATTGAATAACTTCTCTCTCAGCACAAAGTTGCTGATAATCCATTTTCTGTTTCTATTTATCTTCAAAAATTTCTTTTACTTTAATTCTCAAAACATATTTTCATGGGTATAGGATTCTGAGTTGATAACTCATGTGTGTGTGTGTGTGTGTGTGTGTGTGTGTGTGCACACACGCATGTGCACTGGGGATCAAACTCTCAACCTTGTACAACTAAGGTAAATCCCCAGTCCCTGAGTTGTTAACTTTTAAATCTAGTTTTTGTCTTTTATTTCAGTACTTATATGTGTTCTATTGTCTTCTGTTTCCATTGCTTCTGATGAGAAGTCAGATATTATTTCTATCACTTTTGTTCTGTATGTAATATTTCTTTTCCCTCCAGCTGCTATCAAGATTAGCCCTGTAGGGGCTGGGGATTTAGCTCAAGTGGTACCACACCAACCTTGGATGCACAAGGGCCCAAGTTTGATCCCTAGGACTGCAGGGGGAAAAAACCATTAGCCCTGTATCTGTTTTTCCTATAGTTTGTGATGTACTTAGTTTTCTTCACATCTATCCTATGTTGTACTATGTTCTTTTGCTTATATGATGTTTTCTTCCTAGAATACTATTGCTTCTATATTCGAATGTTAAACTTTTTACAGACCCAATTCCTGTGGTCAACTTCTCTTTGAAAATTACCTTTATCTTCCCAGTGTAAAGTGTTCTAATTTTCTACTGTCTTTGTATATTTCATTTTTTATTAATTTATAATTCTTTCAGTATGGCATGCACCATGGTAAGCACAAGAGAATAACATATGGGTGAGATATAGTTCCCATCCATGGAAAATATCCTCTTACAGTGGCAAGTGCTATGTGTTGCTTATAAGAGTTAATGTGGGAAGATGTGAAGGGGAAAGCTAATTCTGTCTAGTGATCAGGGGCAGCTTCTTGACTCAGACTTTCTAAGTCTTGAACAATGAATTATATAGATCAATTATGTAGACCGGGAGGATGTGAATGTTTCTGAAAGAAAAAAAGTGCAAATTTGAATTCAGGGAGAAAAATCAATATTATCTGTGTAAGGGAAATGCAAATTGTGTTACATAATTTACAAGAAGTGGTATATGAGTAAGTGTAAAAAATCTGGGAGTAATCTTCTTTATTCTCTCTTTTCATCCTATCTGCCATAGACTGAATGCTTGTGTCCTCTCAAAATTTGTATGAAATTCCTAATGTGATAGTATTTGGTGGTGGGTCTTTTTTGGAGATGATTAAATCAATAAAGCAGCATTTAAAAGATCTCAAAGAACTTTCTTACTACTTCCCTTTTGTGAAGACCCAGCAAAAAGATAACCACCTATGAACTGGAAAGTGGGCCTATCTAAAATCTGACCCTGGTCTTGGACTTCCCAGCCCCCTGTATTGTGAGGACTATACTTCTGTTGTTTATAAATCATTCAAATATGATAGTTTGTTGTATTAGAATAAAAATTCTAAGACTAATCTGAAAGTACATTATTTTGTCTTCAGTTTCTATGCTACTCTTGTTTCTAAACCACCACCGACTTGGGGGACTTCTGAAACAGCCTTATAATTGGCCTCCTTTTTCCCTTTCTGTGTTCTTAAACTTCATTCAGTCTTTACATGGCAGTTTAAGTCATCTTTAGAATCTACAAACAAAGTGATAATATTTTCCTGCATATAATCATCCAATAGTTTCCTACTGTGCTTAAGAAGGTCCTTTTCTTTAAAGCAGACTCCTGGCATAGTCAATGAGACCCCTTACAAGATACAGGCCTGTCTGCTACTCTGATCTTTTTGATTACTCTCCTTGCCATAACAAGTTCCACAAACACTGGCCATTCTCCAGTTGTTAAACAGTTCAAGGGATTCTTTACCCCATGAGCTTTGCACTTGGTATTCTTCTTTTGGAAAATATTCCCATCCAAATCTTTGTAGATGTCTTATCTTTATATTTTCAGAAAGAATTTTACCTTTTCAGTCACATCCTGGTTTAAAATTTCTCAGAACCCATACAATTTACTGGAATTATCTTATTTGAAAAATTATTTAGTTGTTTAATGTCTCTAACTCTCTCTCAATGAAATTTGTTTTATTGTTTTTGTACCGGGAATTAAATATAGAGTGTTGTTCTTGCCAGACATATGAGGTACATTGAACTAAATCCCTGGCCCAAAAACCATGTTTTAAAAAGCAAAGCATGTGGTGTAATTTCACATTATTCTTGCCTCTTGTTTCACTGGGTTCTCCTGCCTTCCAATTGCATTCACTTAAGTGGAGTTCAGAGGACATGGGGGAAGTTTCAGTGGCAGCAGCATGCTTCCAGAGATGGCTACAGGTCCTCTCAGTGTCTGCTTCAGCTGTTGGGTTGTGTAATTATTCCTTTTCTCCATTGATTTTGACCCAAATGTGTAAAAGTCTTAAAGTTGGCTGCTCTTTCAGCTCCTCCTTACTGTGCCTGGCCTCAGAGTGTTTCTGTTTCCCTTTTCTGTACATACTCCTTCAAGAAGACCCTATATGTAGCCATTCTGAGGCCTCAATGGTCCCATGACGTTGTGATGTTTAAGGGGAACACTACATCAGCCTAAGATCTTTATGAATTTAGGATTATTTCCACCCTCTGAGACATCTGACACTCCCTCCTATTATAAGATCTTCTGAATTTAGTATTATCTTCACCCCGAGACATTTGATATTCCTTCAAATTATAAAAGCCTCATGGATTTAGGATTATCAATGTCTTGTGAGTCATCTGATAATCCCTATTAAACAATCCAGTAAACTGTGGCAAGTTTAGGGGTCTTTCATCTTTGCTACCTAAAGCAACCCTGTTCAGGACCAAAGCTCCACTTTTCTAAATCTTGTTTCTGTCCTTTTACTAATTAATTTGCTTTGTGCTGTCACGGCTCACAGGAGACTAGGATTTACTGCAAAGGTTCTAGTAATGTCCCTCTTCCCTGTTCCCTACAAGAGTCTTCTTTAAACTACCAATTATCTTTTGCCTATATGGCATTCTGTCTACTTTTCTAGGAACTTTAATATTGCTCTTTAGAATATTGCCAATTCATAGCATAGAATATTGTATACAATAATTAATTGTCAACATAGTCTTAATGAATGAACAAATGGATGAGTGGGCTCTTTGTTCATCAGTGACAGTCCATTAAGCTGCAGTTCCCTCAATATTTTGAAATCAAGATCCAATCTTGAAAACTAAACTTATTTAGAGAATACTGTACACCATTGGTGGTGAGTTTATCACACATGTGTTGCAGCCAGTTGTTTACACCGCTGAAATCTCTAAAACATTCCCCATTACTGGCCATTTTAAAGTCTCAGCCTGAATTTTAATGAAAATACGCATAGCTTTTTTTCCTTTAAGAAAAGGACTGTATGTTCAGTTTTTTGAAAGATAATTCTAATATTTGTTATTTCCTGAAATCTAAACTCTGGAATACACCATAAAACACATTTGTTTTTAAGGTAAAAAACTCTTTTGCTTTCTGGCCTCCATGAGATGATCAGCTCCTCGTACCTTGTGCTACCATGATCTGTTTCTAAGCAACAGAATCAAACAATGAAGGGTCAAACCCTCTGAAACTGTGAACTGAAACATTTTTCCTTATAGTTAATTATTACAGGTATTATACCACATTGTCAGAAAACTGATTAACTCTATTGCAGTAGTTGCCATTCTGGTAAAGAAAGTTTTTTTTTTTTAATTTTTGTTTTTGTTCTGAAATTCAGAAAAGATTTGGAAGGCAGCAGCTGTACTGAGCTGAGATGTTAACTAAGTATCTCTTGCAGGGGTTTAAATAAATTGGATTGGGCTGAACATTCTGTCCTCAGCTTCCCTGACCTATTAGAGGGTTGCTGCTGTGGCAGTTTATCCCAGATTCTTGCCTCTACTGATCACCTTCCTAGTTTCTTCAGGATCTGCTCTTCCCCAGGTTCAGCTATGTTAACCCACCCTCCATGGTTGCACAGTATTAGGTGGATGTAAGGATGGATCATCCGCAGAGTATCTTTTAAATTATAGTTCTTTTTTAAAGGGAGGTAATATGGACTATTTGTTAAATGCTTTGAATTCCTAGAACCTACTACAGTGTTTTGTACTTTGTAGCCAATCATTTAATTCTTTTGAATTAAAGAAGAGATTCTTTAAATCATAAACTTTACACTAGCTTGTCAAAATTGCAAAAATAAAATATCTTACACTTATTGTGTTCTGGGTTGTGAAGCTTAAGAAAGAATTTAAAAATGAAATAAGTTTCATAAAATTATGCATTATGCTCATAGTCATATATGTATGTGTATGGAGAAACAAAGAATATTCAATAGACTTTTAATGTCATAAAATTACTGAATAATTTTCATTTTCTTTGCTTTTAAAAGGTTATTTTGAAAAGCTATCTGAAATTAATACAAGAATTGATAAAGATGATGGGTGCCTTTAACACTAGGTACTCAGAAAGTTGAGGTAGGAGGATCAAAAGCTTTAGCTCAGCCTGGCTCTCACTGACTTTATAAGACTCTGTCTCTAATTTTAAAAGGGCTAAGGAATGTAGCTCAGTGGAAAGATTCAATCTCCAGTACCTAAATAAATAAATAAAAATGAAATAAAAGAATATCAGGTGAAAAACTTGGAAAGAAAACTAGGTAATGATGATAAACTCTGAATAGAGTTAGAAATTAAGTACTACCTGTCTTGTGGAATTTATAAAGAGTTTTGTGTGAGGAGATTGAGTTTTGAAGAGTGAGGATGATCTTCATTGGTGATCAGACAGGAGGCATCAGGCTTAAGTTTCAGTACCAGGGATTTAGATAAGAAAAAAAGAAAAAAAAATCAGACAGTGAGGTTTGATAGACACTGGAATGTGTATCTAGGAAATCTCGTGGAATTTCCTTCTCCTGAGGTTTTTTTAAAAATAGGAAAACATCTCATCTACTTGAAGAATGGACTCTACTTGAAGAATTTGACCTCTAAAGTGTCTACTAAACCTGGGAGGTATATCACACCTTAAAAGAAAAATAGAGCTAGAGTAATGGTGGATACCTTGAGCAATGAAAATAAGGTAAGTAATTTTCTTATTTATATATGTCACATATGTAAGTTATAATTATTTTAATTTCTTTTTCCTTTGGTCTAATGTTTATATTTCTAAGGCTTGGAGATTAAAGTTTAAATAAGGTTGTTATAGGAAGGGGAAGAGGAACTTTTAAATTTTATTTTTAAATATATTTTTATAGGAACAGAATCAAGAAGAAAAGGATGTTTTGAATATCTTTGCTTCTGATTTCACTTCCTCTACTAAATTTATAGGTTGTTACCTTTTATGGTTGACTTTAGTATTTTAAAAATGAATTAAAAAATTAATTTAGTTTGAATATTTCTCAGTGTTCTTCATATTTCTACTGGCAGTACCAGTTCCCAAGCTGGAAGAGATCTTCTGGATTTAATTTCCTCTCAGGAAGTTTACCTTCAGAAGTCCAAGTGTGAGGTCAAACTTTGGGTTGCCGGAAATGCTAATGTCTTTTACTGTCTGAGCACCCAGACAACACATAATGAAACATCCGATTCTGTGGACACGGGAAGGATTAAAATGCTTTAGTTCTTTCCTCTTTTCATGATTTATTATTTCAGTATTCAGTTTTCTGAGCCTTAGAAATCACATTTTAGTTATAGCTACAGATTTTGTTACAGGTGATGGTAATGTTACTTAACTTCCTTCCTAAAAAACATATGTACTGTAAGCCAAAAGTATAAGCTTTAGAACTCATCTACTTTAAGCAAAATAATTCCAGTATATTATAAACTTAATTAATTTTTGACTCTGTCTTAGTTGACCTGAGGACATTTACCAGTTAAACCCTGTAGTCATGTAACTCATATAGCTCCTTCTGGTTGTTGAAGTACTTACTTATCTGATCTTAATAAAAACCTTGTGAATATCATGATCTTCTAGGAGAAAAAGTAGATTCTTTGTAAGAAAATTAATTTGCTCAAGATCACAAAATTAGAAAATGTAAAGTTGATACACTTCTGATTTCATAAATCCAGGCTCTTTCCTCCTGTACCATGCTCCACATGGCATCTATGATAATTTGTGATTTTTCTATTTTCTTTCTTTTTTTTTACCATGGGGGGTGTTCTGATTTATTAATCCTGAATTAAAGTACTAAATAACTTTCACACAAGGTCAAATCCAGCAGAAATTTATACTAGTCTTTTTAAATACACTTTTAAAATTGAGAAACTTAAGACTTGGATCAAATAAAACCAATTTCTAGGGGAAAAAAGTCAAAATTTGCAATAAGAACAAAACAAAACACTGTCTGGATTATACCAGAACCCGGAAAAATATATTTTTACAACTGAAAAGTTATAAGTGCTTCATAATTGACCTTTTGAGTCAAAATGACTTATTTAATTTATAACTCATGGTTCTTGGTGGTGAGGTCAAACTCTGGAGCAAAACACATAACGGCTTCAAAATATTCTGCCATTTCACAGAGTCAGTCAGTTACATTTGTCATAGGATACTTCCAGTGTGATTACAGTACATTCTACTTCATACAAGCCATTGATTATTAAGCAGCATTTTAAAAATTATAAAACCTATTTAAATTCCTACATCTGTTTCTGAGAGAATATTTAATACAACTGCCATAATCCCTGACAGTCTGTCCTGGGTGTCTTTGGGGTACAGCAGCTGTATTTCCTTCCCTACTCGTTCGGAAGTGTGTTTAACCATGACTCAGAGGAAGCGTTCTAGCTGAGACATCACACGGTGTTGTTTGCATCTCTGCAGTGTACATAACAGATAAGCAACAGACTTCCACAGCCCCCTGTACTTCCTGGGTGTGTGGGCGGACGTGAGTGTCTGTGACCCATTGTGCAATCTCCCTGCTCGCTGTATCAGGTTGCAAAGTCATTTCACATCTCTTAAATAGTCCTTTGGTGAATCTAATATTTTATAAATTAAAGACTATTATGTTCTATTAGAAATGTGCTGGCAACTAATGTTTAACACTGAAACGCTTATGAATTTATAACGATCAAAGTGGATATTGAGGTAAAGTGTAAGACATTTGCCTAAAGAAATATGTAAAATCAAGCTGCAAAAACCGATGGATAAACCCTGTTCCATTTACAGTTTACTTTTTTTTACTATAATTAAAATTACCACTTATATTGAGCCTCATATGTGGCAAGAATTTTGTTAGGCCAGCATGATTTTACTTGATTCTACTGGTGGCCTTGAAAGATAAATCTGTCTATAGATGTTTCACAAAAGAGAAAATGTAGATAATAGAGATAGCCTAGTAAAAGACTGTATGTTGAGTGGGAACCTGGACTGTTTGGCTTCAAAGATAATAAAGCTCTTTTCACATTTCTTTGAATCCTTTATTTAATCTGACTACATGAAATCAGATTGTAGTTGCAAAAGGTATATAGTAGAGTTCATTAGAAAAACTATTTCTGAATCATAAGAAGGTTTCAGCTGTGGAGAAAAATAATGATGGTTTGATACAAGCCTACAACCACTTACAACCCCAGCAACTTGGGAGGATAAAACAAAAGGATCCCAAATTTAAGGCCTTAGAGAGATCAAGAGAACCTTTCTCAAAATAAAACCAGAAAGAGCTGGTGATATAGCTCAGTGGTAAAACACCCGTGGGGATCAGTCTCCACTACTGCAAAACAAATAAAAAATCCCTACCATAGAACAAAACAAGAACCCCCGAATGTTCCTAAAAAGGTCGACCAAAAGCAAAAATGTTACCCAGACACTGATTCTTCAGAGAAGGAAAATGTGTACATGATTATGAATATAATCTGTTCTGAGCACAGTACTGGGGAAATAAAATTCACCATGAAGAAATATTGACCATTAAACATTCAAAAGCAAATCATCTTTCAACTGCATGAAGACTAAGCAGTCAAGGTAGTACCTAAATTGAGGAACTCTTTGTAAATTTTAGTTACAAAAGGCATCCAAAGTGTTTCCTTTTGTTCTCTTTCTAGCTGTGAGGACTGCTGAATTATGAAGTTTTCCAGGTACTCCTCTGTGGAGGACAGCTTTTGTTTTCATCCACTGCAAAATTCACAGAGTGGAGTGTGTGGGTATTTCAATTTCAGACCGTGAAAGATCTGAATGAGTATGTAAGAATGACCACAAGGCACAGACGTGGGAGTGTTCATCCGTCTGTTTCATTACTAAGAGGTTTTAGTTCCAAAAAAATATCCGGAAGGATTTAGTTTTGCGGAAGTAGGTAGAGTGGAATAAGATTTTTGACCTTTTAAGCAATTTATTTGAATTTAAATTTGATAGATTGTGATTTCATTACACTGTAATCAGGATTTCTTTAGGGGTACTTGAGGAAAAATTTTTCTTATCAGTGCCCATAAACATTAGGAATTGTGAAATTTCTTTAGTATATAAACAGGAAGCCAGTTAATTGCAAGGAAAACTAGACATTAGAAAGTTCAAATACTAGTTTTTAAAGTGGTATTCTGACTTTTTGAGTGCTGAACAGTATGTGTGTCTTGGTGGCATACACTCTGCTTCACTTGAAGCTCAGTTGTGTTGGTACAGTCCTGTCTCACCTTCTCTCAGAGGCATCACAGGACCCGGGCAAGGATACTTAGCTGTGGAGTTAGACTGGTTGGGTTCAAATCCAAGCTTTGCCTTGTGATCTTGCACAACGTAGTTATGCCACTATGCCTCAGTTTCTTCACCTGATAAATGAAAACTGAGAATGTCACCAATATGAGGATAAAATTAATACTCATGATAAGCATCTAGCACATGACCAATATAAAGTTTCATTTACATATGCTGGTATTCTTCTATGAACATAAATACATGCATCGATTATATAATCATCAACAGGATACTACAGTAGGGTCTACATTAACTTTAAAGTCCTAAAACATTGCCTTTGCTGTGTCTTCAGAGCCAGATATTCTACCTCTAACTCCTGATCTTTGCACCTTAGGTTTTCTATTCCTATAATTTGCTTTTTTCAGAATGCTGAATAAATGGAATGTTATTACATGTAATCTTTTGGGAGGGCATCTTTCATTTAATTTACTATCTATGTGTAATAACCTAGTTTGTCTAAGATTTTATCTGAAGAGCTGACTTTATGGAATACAAATTAGACAAGAGGTTTCATAGTCATCTTTTGGTATTATAAAAGGCAAGAAAAACTCTAATTAAATATTACCTAAAAAAAGAGTTCAGCTTGTATGAGAAAGGAATGTTTTTCCAGAGTTATGAAACTATAAACTAGGATGTATCTTTAAAAGGAAGTTACTTCCTGTTCTTAAGGGTGTTGAGACACAAACTAAAGAGTCAGTAAAAAAAAATCAAATATAAACAAACGAGAAAAGCTGGGCATGTTGGCTCACGCCTGTAATCCCAGCACTCGGGAGGCAGACACGGGAGGATTGCTGAGTTCAAGGCTTGCCTGGGCTACATAGTGAGCTCAGGGCCAGCCTGAACTACAAAGCAAGACCCTGTCTCAAAAAAAAAAAATAGATAAATAAATAAATGAATGAATGAATGAATGAATGAATGAATGAACGAGAAAAGTGTTGATAATGGTAGTGGTGTGTGTGTGGGGGTGGTGTTTGGCAAGCTGTTGAAAGCTCACAGATAATTCCAAATAATCCATAAATTTAAGCAAAGAAGCTAAAGCAAATGAACTGTTGTTGGGTGACAAAGGGATTTGAATCCTTATCACCTCCGTATGAAGCACATGACCAGGGAATTAATTAGCAGGAATGATAAAAGGAGGAGAAAAGACCAAGTCTTGACCAAGCCTGGGAAAGAGGAAGTGTGGGGAGGGGGTGGCAAGAATGAAGTAAGGATTGGGCAGGGGCAATGATTTAGCTCAGTGGTTCTGGCACCTACCTGGCAAGCGCAAGGTCCTCAGTTCAATCCTGGTACTACCCACCACAGTTCTGGACCTGGTGGCTCATGCCTGTAATCTCAGCACTTAGGAGGCAGAAGCAGGAGGATTGCTGAGTTTAAGGCTTGAGGCCAGCCTGAACTACAAAGAGAGACCCTGTCTCAAAAAAAAAAAAAAAAAAAGTAAGGGGTGGGCAGAAGTTGCTGCAACTGGTGGGGTCAGAGAGGTTTAAATACTATATTCGTTGTGCAACCGTGAATTATCATGACTTTCACTGAATGTACTGTGTTTAATAGATGTATAGCATTATGTGTATGAATGTGCATTTTATACTAACTTTAATCTGCAAATCAGTTAACTTTCTCCTGAATGGGAATTTACCTCATCAGCTACTGTTTTATGGGCATGTACCAGAGTGATTTATGTAGTATTTAAGTTTTGAGTCAGTACTCTTAGGGGAATTTTTTTTTTCTTAAAAAGCAGGAAACTGAGAGGTAATGTACCCATATACACAGATAGTAAATATAGACAGAGACTTTTTAAAAAAAGATAATATGCTTGTTTTCAGAGGGTAAGCTTTTTGGCTTTTGTGGACTTTTGCAATGATTCAGCTTTCACACAGTGGTGAGAATATTTAGTTAGAGACTTTTTAATTTGAAATCAGTGATCCTTTTAAATTTGAAATAAAGCAGCAATAAATACATACCCTTTGTATTAAAGCTTTACATTGAGCTACATTCTCAGTCTTTTACTTTTTGTATGTGTTTTAAAACAGGGTCTTGATCAGTAGCTGAATTGTCCAGTTTGGGCTCAAACTTGGAATCTTCCTGCCTCAACATCCTAGGGTACAGGGATTACAAGCTGACCACCATGCCCACCCTATTTTACATTTTAAAGGTATTATGTAATGACATTTTACCTTATGTTTTTCCTTATTACCAATTGCATTTAGCAAGGAGTTTAAGGAAGAAAGGCCAAACTGTGGAGAAGGATTAGAGGACTAGTTTTAAGTTTCAATTTTTCTCATTATATTTACCTGAAATTTTAGTCTTGTGTTCTTTGGTAACTTTAATATTACTGTTAACTTCTCAGGGGTATGTGGTTTAAATGAGAAACTCTGTGTGGACAAATGTCTAGTTGTGCTTATCACATGATAGGTACCAAATAGCAACTTGAGAAACAGGAAGAAAATATAATTATATAACATGTGTAATTTCAATTCTCAAAAATACAGGAAAAATGGTACAGCTAGTTTATTTTGGCTGTTGTCAGTCTGGGTTTCTTATTTGTACTTGGTGGCTTTAAAGTTTTCACATAACATTGATTTCACTTCAGTTTTATGTGTACAAATATGCACCTAGTCAGATCAATGATGAATACATTGAATAGATTAAGTTTGTATATGAGAACTTTTTTTTTTGCTTTTTTTTTTTTTGGAGACAGGGTCTTGCTTTGTAGTTCAGGCTGGCCCTGAGCTCACTATGGTGCCCAGGCAAGCCGCCGCGAACTCAGCAATCCTCCTGTCTCTGCCTTGTATATGAGAACTTTATAGAGTCACTTTTTTCACTCAGGCTCACATTTAAAAAATACTCTTTACACATTTTTCTCTCTTTAAGTTCTCTTAATTAAATACAATAAATTCCTCTAGAGAGCTCATTAGCAAAAGTTGAGGAAGCCAAACTAGGTTGAAAAGGTATTTGTACCTACTTTATTTTAGCATGTTCTTTTTTCTTAAACGTTTTGTTTCTGACTTGATAAAAATGCAAATGGGAACATTTAAGGAATCAATTCCACTAGAACTCTACCATAACGTAATTTAATGACTGCCATTGAAAAACCTATTTTGAGAGTGAAATCTTTAGTTCTTTTACAAATATCTTTTCCTATTTACTTGAAATTCAGATACCCTCATCAAATATGTTTCTTAAAAGTTCCTACCTTGATATGGCCCATGTGCTGAGAGCAGAGTCCATTCAGGAGGACCTGGAGGGTTTTAAGGCCAGAGGAGTAAAGATACGGAGTTGAAATTACTGCTGGAAGTGTGGCTAGGCCCCGCCGTGATTCACTGCCTTGCCTCAATGATCCTTCCAACTCCCCTGAGCCTCTTGCCCCCAGTACTGGGGATTGAACCTAGGAGGATGTTTGCAATATGAGACTCTCTTGGCCCCTATTCTTTTCTTTTTTTAACCTTGAGACAATCTCTCTAAATTACTAAATTTGAGATCTTCCCATTGTCTCCCAGAGTGCTGCATTTGCAGGCTTGTCCCACCACACGAGGATCCTTCCATCTGCTTAAAGGTCCAAGTCACAGCTGCTGATTCATCTGCACTGAAACTACATGGAACCTACAGATATGCTGGAATTAACAGAAAAGAGTCTATGTAATGCTCACTTGCTGAAGGTGCTTTTAAGGATGGCTTTGAGTGCCCAATATGCCTTCTTTGCTTATGATTATGGTGAGGACTTTGTCCCTTCTACTCCATTTCTTATTATACAAATCCATTCAGGTTGGCAACTGGGCAAAGTGCAAAGTCACAAAATAATAAAGTAAGAGTTTAGTCTAACCTGGACATCAGTCAAACTGACCTTACTGAATTGAGATTTATTGTAAAATATTTTAATTCCATTACAGTTACATAGCTCCCACAAGGTAAGTAAGACATTTTGTGTGCTTTTAAACTCTTTTGCATTGTAGCTAGCATGTCACATGTAATACTCATTTGCTTTAAAGATAAACATCTTCACTGCAGAAATGACTAGGAATGACATGGCAAACCGCCAGTGTTTTCCAGTGAATTTGTTGTCACCTCCCAATATGTTTATTATCAACATTTCTGTTAAAAAGTGAAAGTGAATCTGTTGTATTTTTCACAAGGATTTCTCAGCCACTTCTCACCTACATCATAATAATCCCTTGATGTCTGCCTTATCTTCCTTGTGCAGTGAAGACAAGAACAGAGAAGCCATGTGCTTTGTCCAAGAAAGAATAGCCAATAAATAAGAAATTCCTTCATACACTGACACACAATCTTTGCTTTTTCTCTTATAACACACAGCTTTTGTTTAGATATTTAGAAGTTACTAAGTGGGATAGATTCATACATTAAATCAATCAGTTGCCCATATAGAAAGTCTCTTATCTTCTCCTTGTTTTTCTTATTTATTTGAAGTTGCTTAACTAATCTATTTATAGTCACGAGGTACAAAATCATAATAATATGGTGAAACACAAATTTCAGTAATTTTCTTAGCATTGCCCATATCTGTATCAGAGAGGTCAGAAATAGAAGATTACATATATATACTTATATGTGAAGTGAGATCTTAAAATAATAGAAAAAACAATTGTTTTATTTATATACTTCTGTGTCATAAAAATATAAAAGGTATCCAAAGGCATTATTAAGCCTAAGAAAATAGAATGGCTTTATATTCACATCTCCCCATTGTCTCAAAAATATCTTTTATTAATTTTGTTCATATTAGAATCCAAAGAAAGTTTTCCTACTACATACAGCACTTTCCCCTCTTTTTCCTGACATTTATTTGATAAACAGAATAATCTGTGATATAGAATGTATCACAGTCTAGTTCTAGCCGATGCCTGCTTCACAGTGATACTAGATTTTTTTCCTCTATCTCTTTTATTTCCTTTGAACAGCTGCTTACAGTGAGAAGAATTATTAGACTCAAGCTAATTTTTAATTTTATGTTGGGCAAGGTACTGTGGGTGTCATATTCTCTTCTGACTGGTGTAACATACCAGAAGGATACTTGTAATTTCTGATAGTTCCAATCTTAGAATTGCTGAGATTGCTTATTAGTATCTTATGATGAGTTTTCTGGGCTTACATACGTCACTGACACTTTACATAGTGGTCATTATGTTCATTAGTGATCATTGATCAGGTCATCATTAAGAGTTCATAAAATGATATTTTTCTAGTACTGTCACTTCTAATTTCTAATCAACCGGTATATTTTTGAAGAGAAAAATTTGTCAACATCGTTAAACGCTTTAAAGCACATGATGTGGGAAGGGATGTACTTGCTTTTTTTTTCTTATTTATGAATTTTCAGAGTAAAGATTTGATGCTATTACAATCTCCATCTCTCCCCCCCACCCCATCTATGTCTCTCTCATGTGCACATGTGCGTCCAAGAAATGAAAAGAAATAAAAATACTGACTTTGATTTTAACAATTCTTGATGATTCCCAAGGAAAGTACTAGATTCTCTAGGGACTTCCCTGTAACTGAGTTCTACCTCCATAAGATGAGATCAGATGATATGATTCATTAGATTGTTTCCAACCCAGTGTTTGTAAAATCCCTTGTATAATCCCTAATAATGAGCAGATTCCCAATAAATGCTAGTATTCCCTTTTCTCTTCCCGAAAATAAAGGAGAGAATTTTCTTTAATTTTACTAATTTTTAATAATAGAGAGCCAATTCTGGCATCAGGCAGCCTAGATTAGAATCCAGTAATACACTTGGCTTTAGGCAAATGATATAAATAAACTTTGTGGTTCAGTTTCTATATATAAAAAATGGAACTACTTAGTGCTGATATACAGGCTTTTGGGTAGTAAATGAAATAATAAATGTAGGGTGCTTATAACCTTTTCTGTAACATGATAGCGATTTGTAGTTGCAAGTTATAATCAGGCTCAGAGAAGGAAACTTCCAAGCTCAGGGTTTAAGCACCACCCCCTTGAATGATGCATGAGCTACAATGACCACTTCTTGGTTTTTGCTTCTCTTTTTTCAGGTCATATACAGACGTTCTTCTTTCTGATTGTACATTTTATAGTCACAGCTATATAATCCAGACTTTTCTTAATAAAGTCAAGATTTCTTCCTGTTATTATAAATATTGGGGTTATGTGAAAATTTCCCCTTTTCTTTATTGGGTTGGTATTTATACATTTGCTTATGCATGTGCATATAAGTGTGTATGCGCACATGCAGGTGTGTCTGTTATAGCCCTGAGATATAATGGTACAGCCAGCCTGATAGATTTCGGTGGAACTGCAATTATACAATTATCTATTTTTTGATTAGTCTTTTCTAAAGATTTTATTTATAATCTATTTTACTGTATACCACTTAAAAGCTAAACATGGGACTGTTCTTAGTGAAGGGTGGAAACATGAAGACCTAAGCTCTTGAAACTATGTTAACCACAGAAGGAGTAGTAGGTGGATTCGGAGAAACTGCTGAATGGATGACTCAGAGATAGGGACAATACACATGGCTGCCTGATTCAAGGAATATGGTGCCTAGTCAGTGCACAGGAAGCACTATATCTCAAGCAGAGCAGTACTTTCAGATTAGAAGGACTGTGTCAGAAAACATTTCCTGCTCAAACTCAAGGACATAAAGATTGGTCCAAAGTAGATGTGCTCTACCCTTTGGAACAGTATCTGAAGAGATGATTTTCAAAATGTGCTACTTCTGGGACCACACTATCAATCTTATTTAGTCAAAGGCACCTGGGTATTTCTCAAGTTCCATCATTGTGATTAGGGTATACCCCTTAGGAAGCAGGACACACATGCTATGAAGTGTATTGTCAAAACTCATGGTAGATCCAACTATGTGAGTGAAGTTTGGAGAAATGTGTGCTGACAAGTAAAGCCTTCCTCTTTGTTCAGTAGTCAGTGCTCAGAGAAGAATGTGATCTGTTTCTGATTGCAGATCCCAATGGACTGGACAGAAGTATTTACCAAGGAAAAGGATAATTCACCCCGGCACTCCACTTTACTATAGCTATGGATTACAACAGCAGTGTCCAGGTGCTAAAATTCTGTGTTCACAAAGACAGTGTCTGGTGCCCTTTGTGCTACTGGTCGTTCAGATTAAGGAAGAGGAAGTGATTTGTACCAATACCCAACAATAGTGATCTTGTCAGATGACTGCCCTACCTGGGGAGATCACAAAGGACCTTGGAGATCTTGCTGAGGATTTGAGAATTGGGAAGCCATTTGTAGGTTATAAACAAGAAAAGGAGAGAAACTATGATGTTATTTGGAGATCTATCAAATGTGAAATTGGAAAAATCATCTTATTTCAAGTTTTTAAAAAAGTCACTTGTTTTCCACTTAGCAAAAACCACGGAAATAACTGAAGATAGCATATTAGCATTCTTCATAGAATTAGAAGCTATAGACCTCCACTACCAACACTACACACATACATAGTTGTTCACATGATCCCCAGGGCAAAGTCACAGGCTGGAAATTCAAATGAGTTTCTCTTTCTTTCTTTCTTTCTTTCTTTCTTTCTTTCTTTCTTTCTTTCTTTCTTTCTTTCTTTCTTTCTTTCTTTCTTTCTTTCTCTCTTTCTTTCTTTCTTTCTTTCTTTCGACAGGATCTCACTGTGAGGTTCAGGCTGACCCTGAATTCACTATGTAGCCCAAGCAAGCCTCAAATTCAGCAATCCTCCTGCCTCTGCCTCTCGAGTGCTGGGATTACAGGCATGAGCCACTATGCTGGGCATTGTGGTATGTGGTACTAATTGCTAGAGGGTGTGAGTCATCACACCCCAGTATTGTTGTATGTGATTACCAAGGATGGAATTTAGGACTTGGGCTTGCTAGGCAGGTGCCAGAACCACTGAGCTAAATCTCCAGCCCTCAGATGAGTTTTAAGTCTGAATTTTATAAGGCAGCAGGCTGGAGAAGAAAGCAAGATTTCTATGGTGCAGCTTTGAGGAGAATTTCTTTCTGTTCAGGGAACCCCAGTCCTTGCCTCCAATTGATAGGGTGAGTCTCACGTACTTTATAGAGGGAAATTTGTTTTACTCAAAGTCTACTGATTAAATGTTAGTCACATGTGAAGCATAGGTACACAGCTACATTTTAATTATTGAAAAAACAAACAGTTGGCACCATGGCTAGCCAACTTGACAGTAAAATCAATAATTGCAAATAATAAAGAACTCATAGTTTTATCCTTAGTATAGAGGTGACTTTGTTAGCCTAAGAAAGTCAAGTGACCATTTTACTTTATGGCTGCAACAGTAAGAGAGAAGTCCACTTTCCTTATCTGTTTCACAGTCGCAGAAGATTTTATAGTTCCTTGAAACTCCAAAATGATAAACACCATTCTCTAAACGCAGTCTTTTATTGTCCTATTATCGCACACTGCTCTTACGGACTACTTTATGCTAAGAGATAATGCCATATGGTTCAATTACTAACATCACAAAGAACTACTAATTGATGATTTGTTAGTTAACCAGGATGTGCCACTTTTTAAAACAAGTGAATCCTTGAATCTCTAATGAGAAATGTCCTTCTATTTTAGGAGCTAATATTTGCAAATCCCTGATGACCTTTTTTTTTTAAGTTGAGTTCTTTATTGGTACATTGTATATACAGTCACACTCAACATTGGGGAATTTGTACCAGTATGTGACAGAAGTTAATTCTCATTTTTACCCATATCTCTACCCACCCACAATCTCACTCCTTATTTACATGTTATTTCTTTTTCTTTCTGAATCATATTTATTCTTTCCCCTCATTACAACCCCAACCACATTTCCTTTGAAGATTTCCTGTTTTACAAAATCTATCATACATTCTAAAACTCATTTACATCTATAGGTTCTCATACCAAAGAAAAGATATGGTATTTATATATCTGTGATCTATTTATTTCACCTATTAGTGTATCCTCAAGGTGTATCCATTTGCACATAAATAAATGAAACTTGTCATTCTTTATGGCACAGTAATACCCCATTTTATTAAAAAAAAAAAAACCACACCTCTTCTTTATCCAGTCTCCAGTTGATGGGCATTTGGGTTGTTTCCAAGATTGGACTATCACAAACTGAGCTGCTATGAACATGGATGCACATATGTCTTTACAACATAATTCTAATTCTTTCTAGCATATTCCTAGCAGGGGAATAGCAGGTCAAATGGAACCTCTAATGCTAGTTTTCTGAGGAATCTCCACACTCACCTACACAATGGTTGTACAAGTCTACAATCCCACCACAGTGGAGAAGGATTTCTTTCTCCCCACAGCCTTGCTAGCATTTATTGTTGGTTGATTTTGCAAGAGCAGCCATTCTTTGTGGAGTGAGATGAAATATCAGTGTTGTTTTCATCTGAATCTCTCGAATGACCAGGGATGAACATTTCTCCATATGCTTCTTGACTGCTTTTACTTCTGCCTCTGAGAAGTGTAAAGAAGAGTTAATGCCACTACTTCTCAAACTCTAGAATGAAATCAAAAGAGAAGCAGTACTCCCAAAAACATTCTGTGAAGCAACCATTCCTTGATTCCAAAGGCAGAGAAAGACCAATATCTCTAATGAACTACAGGCCAGTATCTCTAATGAACATTAATGCAAAGATCCTCAATAAAATATTGGCAAACAGAATACAGAGAGTTATCAAGAAAATCATACACCCTGATCAAGTCAGATTTATCCCAGGGATACAAGGCTGGTTTAACATAAGTAAATACACTGTATTAACAGACTCAAGGACAAAAACCATATGGTCATCTCAATAGATGCAGAAAAAGCATTTGACAAAATCCAATACTCATTCATGATCAAAACTCTGAAGACCTTTTTTAAAGAAGATAAAAAGAGATATTAAAATGGGTTGTGGAAGGGTGCTAATAATTTGCATGGTGGTGGCTGGGAATTTAGCTCAGGGGTTCCAGCATCTGCCTGGCAAACGCAAGTTCCCTAGTTCGATTCCCAGTACCACATACCACACTGCTGGGCATGGCGGCTCCTGCCTGTAATGTCAGGAGAGAGAAGCTAGCCTGGGCTGCATAGTGAGCTCAGGGCCAGCCTGAAATACAATACAGAGATTCTGTCTCAAAAAAATAAAAAAAAATAAAAAAAATTAAATAGCATCCATTCTGAAGAAAAATAATATTTACGTGATGACCGAAAAAGTAAAACTGTGTTCTATTTTACAGCTTTAAATGTCTTTTTCTTTTAGAGCCATAGTGATAAATATACCAACCAACCAACAGAAAGTCATATCTGTCATCCCAAGCTCATTAAGTATCTTTTGAGGTTTACAAGGAAAAAATGTCTCATGTGTTAAGAAAAACTGGCAGGGCCAGGGATTTAGCTCAGGTGGTACCACACCTACCTTAGAAGCACAAGGGCCTGAATTCAAACCCCAGTAGCCCCTCCCCACACAATTAAATTGGTTCTTTATAAAATTTAAATGATTATTTGAGGTGCAGTTAATAAATTCTAAAAATACATTTTCATTTAAGCTGTAACTCTGTTAGCTACTATTCTCTCATTGCTGATACAAAACACCTGACACTCAAAATGACAAGGGAAGGAGTTTATCTGGCTCACAGTTCATAGAGGTTTCAGTCTGTAGTCAGCTGGCTCCAAGGCTGGATGGAAAACAAGCATCACAGAGGAGAAACAACATGGTGCACACAGGCAGCAAAGGCAACAAGAGAGAGCATTCTCCACATCTCTCTGCCTCTTTTATCCCACCCAGACTATCAGGATTAGGGTAGTGGTAAACCTCTCACTCAGATGGTTTAGCAACTACATGCCTTTAATCCCAGCATCGTAGGCTCCAGATTCAGTTATCTCTGACCCACTGAGACTGGGGAGAGGGTGCATCCAGACCCAAACTATAATAAGCTCTAAACCACATTTAAATGAAGCTTCAACAAAACAAATATCATCAAAAGAAAGGCATTTTTTATCAGTTGATAATGTCTAATGCTAATAAACACAGTTATGGTCATTAAATGCAATAATACACAGGAAGCCTCCAGCTTTTTTAGATGCCCAAAAATGTGGATGTGTTTTAGTTCATGTTATCAATTTTAGTATGTTTTCCTGAACCCAAAGATGATGGGAATTAAAAAAACATTCTTACTGAGCTAATCACTTCCAATTATATTTTAATAAACTTTGAAATGAGCATCTGGTATCTGAAACATTGAATTCAATTACTTTCTTCTTTCTCCTTTAGCCCACATCTTCTCAACTTCTGAAAGAAATGCTAAGAGAAAATGGCTTGTCTATGCTAGGACACCAATGGCAGGACCTGGTTCAGGACTTCGAGCTCTTCAGTGAGGGCTGATGATCTGCATGCTTGCCCTTGGGATTGAACATTTGCTTGTTTCACATGTCATTTTTCAGTTTAAAATCTGTAACCCATTTTTATAACATTTTAGAACATACTCAAATGTCTGTCTACAAGGTTTTGTAAGTTTAGAAGGAATTTTCATTTTTTGCAATGAAAATATGAGCAGTTCTACCTTATAGTGTTACTCTGAGGTTAAAAAAAATAATACATCACGGTCTCTGCACTCCACTTAGAGTGATTTAGCACTTGGTAACTTTTATTTATGATTAGCATGATAGTTTTTCCAGTATTTTCAGCATAACTGATGGCTATCAAACATTTTTAATTGAAGCAATCAGAAAGTCAGGAGAACAGGCACCTTAGAATAGGTGAGTCGTTGAAAAGAAAACATGCATTTTAAATTACCCATGTTTGAAGGCAAAGTGGAGAAAATAAATGATACTCAAATCAGGTAAGAAAATCAGGTTTAAAAACATCCGGTCAAATTTTCTCATCAGAGGTTTGATTATGGCAATAATAGAAACTACTGACTCGAAGTTTTTGGCATCAAGTCTAGGTTTAAGTTTTACCCATTTTCTTATTACTACAGTGAGAGGGGAAGGGAAGTCACACTTCCAAAGCACACTAAGTTCTAAAGTTGCTTCAAGATCTCCTTAACTCTAAGGTGAAGCCCTCATCCTTCCCCTTTAGCTAAGGTGATGCTAAAACTACCTCAGAAAATAAACTGCCCAGCAGTTATCATATAAATATCTGCCAAAGGAACATTGTCCAGCCACATGTTCAGAACTGGTACACACATGAGGTGAAGAACTCTCTCCCCTCAGGAGCTCTGGGCACCAAGTTGAGCACTGTTTGTGGCTAGATAGTAAGGGGAGAAAGATGACTCAAAGCCAGTGCTCAAAAGCTGATAATGTTTTATACTGTAATAAAATGCTGAGAAAAATTCTGTTTTCTAGAAGGTGGCATTTTTCTATTTTCTGTAAGATAAGAACAACCTCTATAGTACAGTAATTTATTAGTGGCTGCCAAAAGCCATGCTTTGACATTTAAAAAAATCTTCTTTGTGAAAAATCTAAACCATACACAAAAGTAAAGAAAAATTATAACCAATTCTAGGAACCTATCATCCAAGTTTAAGAATGATCAGTATTTTGACAATCTTGTTTCATTTTGCCCACCTCTTTTTTCTCACTGAAATATTTAGGCAAATTGCAGATATTGCATTGTCTCATCCATAGATATTTCATTATTTGCTACAAATTGAATGAATATGTTTAATATATAAGCCCTGTCATTATTACAATTAGGATTTTTTATAACTAATTTCAATTTGTATTTTCTTTTTTATATTTAAGTCATTGAACAACGTTTAATATTTTTCAGAAAGCTTTATATTAACTTGTGGCTTTTAATTTTGTAGCATCATTTTTTAAAAATTGAATTCTTTGTTGGTACAATTTATATATAGCTCACAATCACACATCATATTGGGGAATTTGCACCAATATATAACAGAGTCAATTCCCATTTTTACCCATATTGTCACCCACCCACACCTCCCCACCCCCTATTATTTTCTTTCAGAGTCATATTTATTCCTTCCCCTTATTACATCCCCACACCAAATTTCCTTTGGAAATTTCCCATTCTACAAAGACTGTCATACTTTCTAGAGCTCATTTGCATCTACAGGTGCTCATATCAATGAGAAGATCTGGTATTTGCCTATCTGTGATCTATTGATTTCACTCATTAGCGTGTCCTGCAGGTGTATCCATTTGCACATAAATGAATCAATCTTGTCATTCTTTATGGCAGAATAATACTCCATTTTATTAAAAAAAACACATCTTCTTTATCCACTCTCCAGTTGATGGGCATTTGGGTTGTTTCCAAGAGCATCATTTTTTTTAAGAGTCAGGGTCTCACTTTGTAGTTCAGGCTGGCCCTGAGCTCACTATGGAGCCCAGGCAAACCTCGAACTCAGCATTCCTCCTGTCTCTGTCTCCCAAGTGCTGGGATTACAGGCATGAGCCACCACACCTGGTTGTAGCATAATTTTTAGAAGTGGGATTATTATGTTAAAGAGGATGCTTTTAAGATTTTTAATATCTATTGCCTGATTTTCCTTCAGAAATTGTCTTTTAGTTTAATTTCCAGAAAAACCATTTGTTTAATTCAACTGCATCTATACAAAGTGGTAAAAGTTACTTTTTTGCTTGATGCATTAAATATAGCACCACAATTTTCTTTTTCTTTCTTTTAATTTTTTTTGAGAATGAGCTCTTTCTCAAATTTTTTTTCCTAGGGCTAAAACTCTTAAGATGTTTTTCTTTTTTAAAAAAATTGAGTTTATTGATACATTTCAAGTATTATGTAATACATATTTCAAGTATTAAGATCACATTCATCACTGAGAATTTGCACCTGTCCATGATATATCTTGATTCTCATTTTTTCCCATTCTCCTGCTCTCCCTTTAGTCCCTCCACTCTCCCATAGTTCTCAAAGTTTTTTGAAAATTATTTCCCAAGTGTTTGTATGTGTTATATTTCTTTGTTTGTCCTACTTATGTTTTTCCAACTTTCTATTTTAGAGCTCATCTTCTCAATTTGTAAAACCTTATCTCTGGTGAAGATATAAATTCTGTGCATCTTATATTGTATTATTAAGGGCTTTCTAAATAAACAGAATCAATGAAAATATATGTATAATTATGCAACAGGATTTATTAGGTTGTCTTACAGTATCACAGGCAGGAGAGCCCCCAACAGCCATGTGTGCGCTGGACAGTGAAAGGATCCAGTAGTTGATCAACCCAAGAAGAAGGAAACCACACACAGGGAGGGATACAGGATGTAGAGCAAGTCTGGAGTCTGGTCAGAAGTTTGTAAGCTCACTGGAGAGTTGCTGCTGTGAGTCTGTTTTAGAAGCCTGAAAAGACTCTTAGGTTGTGTTCATAGACAATGGTGAAGACTGGAGTT
>PVIC010014225.1:0-36895 GCA_004025085.1 Thryonomys swinderianus
TCTTCACGCCCAGCATTGTATGTGGTTACCGGGCATTGAACTCAGGACCTTGCGCTTGTGAGGTAGGCGCTGGAACCACTGAGCTAACCCTCAGGCCCCATCCTTTAACTTTTTAACGGGCCCTTACTTATACTAGCAATCACAGTAGAGAGCCTTGGTCAATAAAATTCTAATATGAGCTGAGTCTTTATCATGTCTCAGATTACACAAACATCTTAGATCACTGTGATGCTATTTATTTGCACATTTGCTTTTTTCATCATTACACATTTTAATTCTATAAATTCTTTTTAGCAAATAAAGTGAAATTATAATTTTTAAAATCAATGTTTATTTAGATTTACCCATATATTTAAGATTTTTTGGTTTTTATTTTTTCTGGCATTTATATGTGTGTCTATTACATTTTTTTATAGCTTGAAAATTTATTTTAACATTCCCTGTATGTCAGTCGTTTGGCAACTTTTACGGTTTTAGCTTGTCTAGAAATGTTTTTCACCTCGTTTTGAAGATGATTATCCCTTTAAGCAAGTTTAATTTTTGCCTTTTTTCTTTTTCTTTTTGAGACAGGGTCTCGCTTTGTAGTTCAGGCTGGCCCTGAGTTCACTATGGTGCCCAGGCAAGCCGCTGCGAACTCAGCAATCCTCTTGTCTCTGCCTCCCAAGTGCTGGGATTACAGGCATGAGCTGCCACGTCCGGCATTAATTTCTGCCTTTTTTTAAATCTGAAAGATATCACTTCTTTTTTAAAAAAATTATCTTGTGCTTCTGGAGATTGAAGTCAGGGGCTCCAGCATGTCAGGTAAGTGTCCCACCATAGAACTGTGTCTCCAGCCCCTGGCTTGGTGTATTTCTATCAAAAAATTTGCTATAGAGATTATTTTGCTTCTTGAAAGGAAACGCTTACAATTTTACTTTAGCTGCTTTGAAGATTACCTCTCTTCTTTTGTTTCAGTGGATTTTAATAGCTTGCCTTGGTGTGTTTTTCTTTGTATTTATCTTGCTTGAGGTGTCTATTGGTTTTTTAAATCTGTTGTTTGATATCTTTTATGTGTTTTGAAGTTCTCTTTGCTATTACCTCTTCAAATAGTGTTTTGTTTTGCACTTCTCTTTGGGACTGTGGGTTCACAGATACTAAATAGACTTTGGCACGTTGTCTACCCTTCACACAGTCTCTGCTCTATTTTCTCATTTTGTTCTCTTTGTCCTTTAAATTGGGTATTTCTCTTACTGACTTGTTCTCAAGATCATTGTGCTTGGACTGGGGCCTTAGCTCAGTGGATCCAGTGTCCGGCTGGCAAGCACAAGGTCTCAAATTCGATTCCTGGTGCCACATACCACAATGCCGGGTGTAGTGTTTCACACCTGTCATCCCAGCACTCAGAGGCAGAGGCAGAGGCAGAGGCAGGAGGACTGCTGAATTCGAGGCTGGCCTGGGCTACATAGTGAGCTCAGGGCCAGCCTGAACTATAAAGTGAGACCCTGTCTAAAAAAAAACAAAAAAACAAAATTGTGTTGACCTCAGCAATGTCATCAAGTAACTGTGCTTATCTACTTACTGAATCTTTCAGTTTCTTATCATTTTTATATCTAGAGACTTGATACCTTCTTCAAACAGATTTTAGTTTTTCAATGAAATTTTCCACTTTATCAATTATTTCCTTCCATAACTATAAATCCGTGCCACATAAATCTATAGTCTCAGCATCTGTTTCTGTCAGACATTTTCTCCCCAGACCCGGTTCCGGTTTGCCTTGTTCTCTGCGCTACCTTCTCTCAAGGCAATGGCATTGGCTGCTCAGTTCTGCAAGAAGAGTCTGCAGAGAAGTCTGCTCAGCCTCTTCCTCTTAAAGTCCACATTCTAAGTGCTTCAACCAGCATTTCTTTCTTGCTCCTGAAGGCTGCATAGTTTAAGGAGAGAAGTGTTGTGAGGTGTGAGGCTCATCCTTGTGAATTTCCCTGGTTTTGGGATTTGGACACTTCAAGCCTGGGAGGCCCTGCCATCTCTGTAAGATATTCAAGTGTATTCTCAGAAAGTGTTTTGTCAAGGTTTCCCCATTATTTTCGGTCACAAGACCATACTCAAAAGTTTCTATCTCATTCTTTTATAGCAAGAGCAATGTTTCAAAAGCTGAAGAATCCCCCAGGGCTGTGCCTGAGTCCAGAGATCCATGGCATTTTTAGCTTCAGGAAAGGAGCAAGCTGTGATCCAGAAACACCAGGTGAGCTGTTCTCCGAGTCATCCACAAGCAGAGCTGGGAACGTATCTTCGACGTGTCTCCTTCCAGGCATACTGCTTGGAAAAGTAGAAACTTGATAAAGTGTGCTCTAAGGAGAGCCCAGGATCTACTCATGGATATATCAAAGCAGCTGACTTTTGCTGGGTATTTGGGAAGAGCCATACTTGGGAGTTTGAGTAGGAAGATTGCAAATTCAAGCCCGGGCAACTTAGCCAGCTTCAGTCTCAAGATAAAAACAAAGTAAAGGCTGGGGATGTAGCTCGGCAGTGGAGCACTTGTTTAGCATGTATGAGGCCCTGGGCTCAAGCTCTAGTGTAGTACTTGGGGAAAATTGCTGAATTTACACAATGTTTTGTCTGATTATTATAGAAGTAAAGCATGAGGCAATTCAGGCATACCTACAAACAGAAATGGAAGTTGATTGACATAATTTTCTCATCATCTGTGTTATGAGGTGAAATATCTTAAACAAATTCTCTGTCCCTCCCACTCATATACAAAACCTTTCCAAAATTTTTATGTGTAAATTTCAAGTTACCATATATCAAGAAAAACAGCTCCGATTTCTGCTTCAACTTTTGAGCTAAAATATTCCAAGAATCAGTTTTTATTTTGTAGGTTTACAGAGTGCTTTTATTTAGCAAAAATGGACTGAATATCACTAAAAGACTTATTGCACAATTAACAAGTAGTTGATTGGGTACTATAAGTCAGAAAAATGGAATAGAGAATAAACTTGTAAAGACAAATATGGTTCACTCATTTCCTTTCAGTTATAAAGAATTATATACCTTTCTACATTAAAATTAAGGCATTCTAATTTGCAGAATTATTATTTTCCTAGATTCTTAAAATTAATCTCAAAATCCTTAGAAAAAGAAAACAAATTGAAAACATTTTAAATACTGTAAATCTTTTAACTACCAAGTACACTTTGGAAAGAAACATTTCCTACTATTTCAGCATCTGCTGTTTAAGTTGTAGATGTAATATAAGGCATTTCTGGATGGGCAGTTTTATTCATTTTTCTTTTTAAAATTCAAATCCTATTTTCATTGTGCTAGGAGAGCTTATTGTATAAACAATCCTATAATAGATGCATAAGGAAAAAAATTCTCTTTGGTAAAGTCAACTTTTTCTTTTCATTTACGGCTTCCATGTCTGAAATATCCACTGTTATGTTTTTTAAAAAGAGAAACATAGATATTTCAGAGTGGGCATAAATTATAAGGAATTCTGACACCCTATTCAAGAAAACTGAATTGCAATTGAAGTAATATGACAGGTTTAGAGAACACAGTTAAAACCTCTGATATTAGTAAATGCTTATTTATCTAAATTACCGTTTGCTACCTAAGTCCTTTCTGAATATGTGGTCAGGTGCGCTGCTGCATGGGTGGAAACCTGTCTCCGTGGTTCTGACAGGCTGTCCTCAGCGCTCAGCGCGCCCTTAAATATTGCGATAATGGGAACTTTTGTTTTAATCCGGGGGTTCAGTGTAGTTTCTCAAGCTCTCTGTGCACTCTCTTTTGGTGGTTGTCTAAAAGCCAGGACCCTACAGCTTATTTTGCTTAGAAATGTTTAAGCCAGACTGCCAAAACCCTTTCCCCACAGCTTTTAAAAAATCATTTCTCAGATGTATAGGAATCTGCATGAATCTAAAATTAAACACAACAACAGCAATTCGTGTTGAAAAGAATTTATGAAGAAGGAAACCATGGCAACTGAATCATTTATTTTTAACAGCACTAACCCTTATCTCTACCTTCAATCCCAAGACTAAGCAAGCTAAAGCAATGGCTTCTTCCATGCTGCCTTATTCCTGTTATAACTGTGCAAGTCAAAAATAGCAAAAGGAATTGTCATATTTATATTAGTAAGTACTGTGTAAGCCAGGCTTTGCTTCTTATTTACTGGTTCAGATCATCCTGCAAAGAGCCCTTGAACTTCTGTGGCTGTCAAGGGGAATTTCAGCTGCCTCCCACTGCGGGGGCAAAGCCTCTGCGAATGCCCGCTGCCAGCCCCGCGGTGACTAGATCAGGGTGTGATTTCATTAACAAGGATTCCTGACCTCACCAGAGGTGAACTGAGGTACGAGGCAAAGGCAGGTGTCACCGCGTCGTAACTGCACATAGGGCCAGTCCCCGGGCCACTGGAGTCCCATTTGTGTGTGGCATCGAAGGGGCCCTGCTTTTGCTGAGCCACTGCCTTTTACACCCCTCATCTTTCGTCACGATGTAGGAGAAGCCACACTTCACCACGTGTATGCTTTCCTTAGCCACATGTTGACAAATTTCAAGCAGGGCTGCTTTGGTTACGACGTCGTCGGGGTGTGCGTCAGAGATTTTTCCATGATTGATGACGCTGGAAAATATGTGTGCTTTCCTGATAGTAATTTCGAAAACGACTCACTTCCCAGAACGGTATCCAGAAACCTATTTTAATAAATACTGGTAAGTAGAACATGGCATTTGAAACGTGTGTGTTTTTTAAAAATTCTTTTTTGCTTTCTTCCAATTCAGTTGCGCAAAAAACTAAGGGTGTCCCAAGATGTGAGACCAACGCTCCCTGGCTCGTTTGAGCTACTCATCCCCAAAGGAACCTAAAACCCCAAGCTTTACGACTGAAGACCAAAGACCAGGGTGATAGAAATGGACATGAGAATGTGTTTAGGGAAGAGAGGACAATAACTCAATAACCCAATTGAATCCAGATGGGACATTGATCTTAGATTTTCTGCAATAAATGGAAATGTGACAGTTCAACAGACAAAGGTCGACTTGTCTATTAGCCACTCTTGGGAGTAAACAAAAGACCAGAGCAATTTATGGGGTTAGGTTAGTGGAGCCACTACCTCTTTCCACCTTAAGTTTCACTTCTCCTTTTATTCCTGTGGCCCACTTTTCAGAACTTCCCCTTATTTGTTAGTGTGTAGACTTATGCAGTCTTCCTGACTTCATTTCAATGTAGGATCTCTGGGATTTGAGTCAAGGTTGTCAGATATTTTTAAATAAACAGTTGGGAAATTTTCAGGTACATACGAGAAGAGAGGTAAAGGATATTTGTCAAGAGTATTCAATGTCATATTTTCTTTGAAGTAAAGGAAAACCAAACAAGCAAAAATGTTATTTACTTTTATGAAAGCAGAGGAAGCCATAAGCGTGTTGTTTTTATCAGCTTCAGTACAAAGAAACAGAGTCTTCCTTTCCTTGGAGAAATTAGAAGGAGAAAAGTAGGAATATCATACAGTTTCTCTGTTTCCACAGCTGCAGTTACTTATCTTTCCGTGATTGTGTCTTTGTTTCCAGTATCTCCTGTTTTTGGTAGCACCTCTGAGGATTTATTCAGCAAATATTTATTTTGCCCCTGCAAGGAATGAGTCACTACATGTGATAAATGGTAACTGGAGAAGCCTGGCTGAAGACTTGGGAAACATGAGGGAATCGAGGTGTAAAGAAGGTTTAGAATAGCAATCTCTCACTCTCCTGAAGGAACACAAAAAGGAAACCTGCTTATTCAGCAAGGAAGAAAATATCAGGAGCACAAAAAGTAATGAAAAAAAGAAACACAATTTTTTTTTTTACTGTGTTTCATGGAATATTGTGAAATGCCTGTCCTTGAAAGAAACTAAGTTTTGATAATACAATCCAATGAAGGAATTTAAAAAAAATGAAATTCTATCTTTCTGAGTCTATGGCTAGCTTCATTATAGTCAAATTTGTTAATCTGAATGTGCATGCATTTAAAAAAATGATGATTAAAACATCTAGATAAAGTCCAAGCTAACACTTTGTTATTTGGACATAAAGTTCAATTAATATTTGGCATATTAAGAAAGTGACAAGGGAGATTTTGAAATATCTGTATAATTTTTTTTTTTTTTTTTTGAGACAGGGTCTCGCTTTGTAGTTTAGGCTGGCCCTGAGCTCACTATGTAGCCCAGGCAAGCCTCGAACTCAGCAATCCTCCTGTCTCTTTCTCCTGAGTGCTGGCTGGATTACAGGCCTGAGCCACCACGTCCGGCACTGTGGTATGTGGTATTGATTGCTGGTGGGCGTGAGTCTCCACGCCTAGAATTGTTGTATGTGGTTACCGGGATCAAACTCAGGACCTTGCGCTTGCGAGGCAGGCGCCAGAACCTCTGAGCTAAATCTCCGGCCCCCTATCTGTATAATTTTTAAAAAAATCTCTGTGGCACACTCAATTTATATATAAATTTGTTTATATATTTTGTGCTGGGGATTGAATACAGGCCCTCGGACACTTTCTGTCACCAAACCACACCTCAGGTCTTTATGTGTTGTCACTGAAAGCCAATACCAGTGAAGGAACTCTGAAGTTAGCACAGGGGAAAACTGAAGACATTTTCCTCACTGATACCTGGATTTTAGTCCTGCTATTCTCAAATGGATCTCTTAAAATGTCTGTTGTACAATAGGACCAAAACAACAACAACAACAACAACCCCCCCCAAACAAAAAAACAAGTACTTGAGACAATCAAGGCAAGAGGAAAGGCAAGGTAGATGGAAGAAGACATAGGAGCAGGACCAGAGAGGGGTGAATGTCACGCGGAGGCCCCACCTCCCACCTGCAGAAGACAGCCCACCCCAGCCTCCTGGCACCACCCCAGAGGGCAGACAGGCAGCCGAAGGCCTCACGGTGCCGGTCGGCTAAGCCCACAGCAGTTGTCCAGTGGGAGCATCATGACTTCCACTACTTAGACCTGAGAAATCTTTGTCTGTCCATGGCGTCTCAGAGGAAGCCTGCAAGCTGTCACCGGCTGCAGCTCTGGGACAAGGTCTGCCCAGCAGCGGGCATTCCACGCGGGAGCTGCGGCTTCCCTGGCCGTGGCTCCCATCTCCTCTGCTGCCTCCTAAATGAAGACAGGTAACCTCTGCCACTGAGTTACACTGGCTGGAAAATGAGGGCCTTGGTCAGTTCTTGGGTTCCGTCCAATGGTAAAGTTCTGTTCTTGGCTTCTGATTGTTACAGTGGCTCTTTAAGTAACTGTTTGCTAACATTTTTCAGCTCAGAAAGGCAGAATATTCTTGAAATAGGATTGTGTAGGTGTGTTAGGGTGTATTGTATGTGTTCAAACTTCTTACTCATTGATATGTACGGCCAGACGGAAGTCCAGGAAGGAAAGAACGCTCATCCCCGCGAACTAAACTTGGCCCTTTGCCGCCTGGCTGTGGCCAGAGAGGCGGAAGTGCCCGCGTGACTCGCGCTCCGTCAAGCTCTGTACTGAGGCTGCTGCCGGGCTTGCTAGAGGCAAGTGCCGAAGCCCCGCACCACAGTCAAGAGAAGCCTCTCCCTCTGGCACTGCGCTCTCTTCAGTGCCTTCTGTGGGCGCAGTTTACGTGCACGACGGAGGCAGAATAAAAGAAACCCTTTGGGATTCCGATTCCATTTTTACCAAGCCTGGCAATGATGGGCACACTTGGTGCTGTTGGGTAACAGACGGGTAATCGCCGTTCCCTGCGTTGCTCCCAGTTCACAAGATCCCACAAGGTGTAATATGTGTTTATAAATGCTCATGACGCATTTTATGTTACAAAACACACTGCCACGTATTTAACGGTATTCGGGCAGATGGAGAAAGAAGCAGTGGCAGTATTTTAGGTCATCAGTAATTTTTCCAGCAGTCCAGAAGAGGTCAACAATGAAAGTATGCTAAAGATGCATGCTGTTTTGTTGCCCTGGCTTTTTAATATTCATGGCATGGAAGCCTGTGGTTTAAATTCTCAGAGCCCCACTCAGCAAGCCTGAAGTCACCTCTGAGGGAAGGGTCTCATGCTTCCCATCTAGATGTCCCTCAAGAGTGGGGCTTTTGGAAAGGGATTAGATTACGGGGCCTTACCGCAGGCTTGCTGTTACAAGGCGGGGTCTGGGGTAAGAGGCAGGTCACTGAAGGCGTGGTCTGGAAGGGCTTTATCTCTGTCCCTCGCTCCTCCCTTCACTCTGTTTCCTGGTGCCAGGGGGTGAGAAGCTTTCTTCTGCACAAGCCCTTTCCCATGGGCCCTTTCCCATGCCTCCATGCCATGTTGTCCTGTTCTGGAACCGGACTGTGGACAGAAACCTCTACAAACTATCCAAAAGAAACCCTTTCTCCTTTAAACTGAGGGTGTCAGGTATTCTGCTCCAGTAATGATGATGAAGACATTAGGCATTGGGGATACCAGAAAGTGCTAAATATTTTTTTTTGTTTGTTTTTTGAGACAGGGTCTCACTTTGTAGTTCAGGCCGGCTCTGAGCTCACTATGTAGCCCAGGCAAGCCTCAAACTCAGCAATCCTCCTGTCTCTGCCTCCTGAGTGCTGGGATTACAAGCGTGAGCCACCATGCCCGGCCGTACTAAATATTTTAAAGCTCCAAGTATGTAATAATGCTTTGAAGACGGTGCATGATAGCTGTGAAAGCAAATAACACGGAAGTTTCACCCACACTAGCAGAAAAGATTGGAAAGAATTCCCAGTTACACAGACAGTCACTGAGTCAGAACGGAAGGGAAAAATCAATTTCTTAACAGCAGAGTATGGCGGGAAAAATCCAGGACAGAGAACCTACACAATGACCCTGTGCCGAGAAGGAATGAGGCAGCTGAGGATCTGTGTGGCTGACGTCCAAGGACTGCGGAAAGGCTTCACGGGGGAGAAAAATTCTCCACCCAATTTTGTCTGCACTATGTGCTCGGCTGGGTCTTGAGCTTGTCTGCCCGTGGTGCAGATTCGGACTCACCAACCTCTAATGGTACAGGCCGATTCTTTACCCTAAATGTCTTCTTCTGTCTATGTATGTGCATTTCGTGGCCTAAGTGAGGTCCTATTGTTTAATTAGTCAGAACCATGACTAGAGTGGATATTGATAGGTTGGCAAATACCTTTAACCCTCAAGGTTTTAATCTCTATCTCCGTGGCTCTTCACTGGGAGCACATTTTTCCTCCTGAGAATATTTGTTGTCTTGGGTTATCATAAACTGGGGGTGATATATGGCATCTAGAAGAAGAAAACGAGACTAAGTCTCCTAACTGAAAACAGGGTCCCACCACAAAGACTCATCCCCCGTTGAGAGCTCCTGATCCATGCGAATGGGTAGACGCTGAGGAACTTTATCCAAGAGTGAGGCCTGGGGGTGACGTGGGAGGAGGCCGTGAGCATAACATTTACATTTTGAAATATCTCTCTCTGGAGGAAGCAAGAGGAGCTACAGGAACGAAGATACACTACTGTTAAGAGAGCCTTGTATAACCATAAGCAACATTTGTTCGTTTACTATTTTCATTGCAGTTTTTAAAAGTCCGAACTATAGAAAGTGTAAATTCGATCTTTCAGGAAGAAGAAGTCAAGCACATTTTTCAAAAGACTTAACATAGGAAAAAAAAACACATAGATCATGTTCACTGATTATCTTATTTAAGTGACATATGTTACAGACTTTGTGAGATTAAGGAATCAATTTTTTCCCTGTCAACTTAACTTTTACACCTAAAGTTACTTTCAGGTAAGAATGCCATAAACTCTTTTAAAAATTCACATAGATAAGTAGCACTGAAGCCTAAGTGGCCAGGATCATACATACTCTAGAGGAGAAGGTAGAATCGATGTTGTGAAATAGAAAAAAAATGTTTAAAGGGAAAGGGGAACTGGAGGGGGCAGGTGAAAAAAAAGAAGGGAAAGAAAAAAATTAAGAAGAAAAAACAGAAACAAGCTAACATATATTGGGGAGAGGTTGTAGGAAGGTAGGGGAATGAGAAAAATTAGAAACGAGATACATCATGTATGGGTACAAATTCTCAGTGAGGAATAGGATCTAAGTTGCACCTGAAAGATACCAAAAATTCAATTTGAAAAAGTCCAAAAAAATACTCTAGGGGAAAGTTAATGCAAAATAAATTTAGAAAGTTTTAATTTGAAGCCAAAGGATCCTTAGCTGATGTGAAAGGAAAGGCGTTATTATTATTATTTTTTAGTCAGGGTTTTGCTTTGTAGTTCAGGCTGGCCACGAGCTCACTATATAGCCCAAATTAGCCTCAAACTCAGCAGTCCTCCTGCCTCTGTCTCCCGAATGCTGGGATTACAGGTGTGAGGCACCATGCTCAGCATTATGGTATGTGGTACTGATTGCTGGTGGGTGTGAGTCAGCACACCTGGTAATGTTGTATGTGGTTAACAGGGATCGAGCCAAGGACCTTGAGCTTGCTAGGCAGGTGCTAGAACCACTGAGTTTAATCTCTGGCCTGGGAAAGGCATTTTGGCTACTGTTGGAAGCTTCCAGGATTATGCTGATGGGTGTAAAAAGTGTGCTCAGACAGCATGGCATGCACAGGCCGGGCACTCTATTTTATTCCTCTTGTCGATAGTTGGCATTTGCTTAATATACCTCCCCTATAACTCAGGAAGGGTAATATTTTAATTGCTGGACATCTTTTCATTGAATAGTTTCTGTCTAGCCATCCAGAAAACTATAGGTTACAGACATACTTCTAACAGATTTGTATGAGATTTTTAAAAAGGCTATTTTTCAGATCTCTTTAAAATGAATGACAAAGACTGAAAAATCTTCGTTGCAAAGAATTTAACTAGACTTGGATTATTTGTCAAGTTCTTAATTCTCCTTTTGAATTCAGATTAAACCCAGCTGTATTAGCTCACTAGGACCAACTTCATCTGTATGCCAATTTTCGTCATATTTGGAAAGCATAAAACACCTCTTTTATACCTTAGGGAAAGAAAAGGTGTCAGAACAAGTTGTGGATGAATCCTAAAAATACTAGTGGAAATAGCTAAGAATAAAACTGTCCCTGAAATAAATGTTACAATACTTCTATCTTGATGCAAAAGCATGTGTGTATGAGTGGGAACTCCCCGGTGGTTGAGGAATAAATAACCACAGAACTATATCTTAAGTAGACAAATCTTAGAGTCTCACAATCCAGAAAATTCTATGCATTCTCATCTTGGTGAAAAAGTGCACATCAGGCTTTTGTGTGGCAATCCTTCTAGACACGTTTTAATCTATAGTCTCATTTCTTTTTCCTCTCCCTGTTTCTTGCTTAAAACAAAGAAGCAAATTCCTTGCTACTAATCATCAGTGGGCACTAAGAAAATCCTTTAAAGTTGATATTATCGTAAACACTGAGATTTGACACAGTTGCACATATGAAGTAACAGTGTATGCAATCCAGAGCATTTCAGGCACGTTATTTACCACCATGCGTTGCCTGGCTTCCTCATCTCTACTCGAGAGTTGGCTTTGACATCATGTTTTACTCCCAGGGCTCCACATAGTCACCTTTGACTCACACTCCTGATAAGAGGAATTACATTTCCTTGAGAGGGAAGCAATCCAGAGAGTGGTTAAAAGGAGGTGTTGATGAACACACAGCTGCGAGGCTATGTCTGTGGTTTTAATGACAGAAGTGCAAAGCACTGGAAGTACAATTTATAAAAGCACCAACCTTCCTTCCTCTTGCTAACACATTTTAAATCAAAGAAAGCAAAGATTTTAAAAGCAGGAACATGAGGCCAAGTGTTCACATTGTAGTCCTTGAAATCAACCCACTCTACTGGAGGCAACTTTTAGGTATTAGAGCATTTTTCTTTGCACTTTGAGAATTTTTTTTTTTTAAATGTTTATCTTCCGTTGGGCTGGGTGTTGCTGAAAAACTATTTCTAAACATTTATATGACTTTTGTGATGTGTTCCAGAGGGGGAAAGACCTTTTGTTGTAGGTACTAAAAAATCAAGCGAAACAGATAGGGCCATGATTTACCAAAGGTCAAAAGTCATGACGAGGGACTGACTCAAAAGGCCTTGAGGTCAAAGGTGCCACTAGAATCCCATAACCTCCACCCGGCTTTTTACATCACAAAGGACGGCTGGACTTGTGGTTTCTGTGAAGGCATCTGCTCACATGTTCACATTTTTCCTTGAAAAATTATTTCAAAATCATTCTGCCCATGATTATTTATCCACTTGAAACCAAGTGACATGAAATAGGCTTTTATACAAATGGAATGTCTTCTTGAATTTTTATTAGTATTTTATTATCAACAAACTAGAAGAGGAAGAACAGAGATTAATATGTGTTTTTAAAATGGAAAATAAACACAATATTTAGAAGACAGAAATCCACACCAAAGAAATATATTTCTCTTCTTTATTTTCTTTTCAGTCTGACATGTATTTATTGACTATAGAGTTTTGTTTTTCTTATTAATAATAAAATACTGATCACTTATGGTTTCTGTTTGGGATTTACCTTTATATTAAATTTTTTATACAAGTTGAAAATAAGATTTTGTGATGGGAATTACTCTGGGATTATTTTAAGTGGAAATACTGGGATATTGCTAAGTGGAAAATATTAAGACCTTCGTGGCCCTGGGGCCACTATTTGGGTTGGACTGTTGGGGCCAATCTTAGGATGCACTAGTCACTACAGAGGTATGTATAACCATGTGAACTGCGCGAAAATGCAGAACCTTCCTTTTTAACTCCATTGGTTTCTAACCTCTTCTGAGCACTTAATTCCTCACAGAGGGTAAAATAGTCATGCTGTAGAATCCCATGGCCCGTGAAGGGTAATTGGATAACATCTTTTGAAAGATTTACAAGGCTGCCAAGGATTTTGCCAGCTTTAAACCTGATTGATTCAGTGTGAAAAGATCTGAACAATTCTGACCTAAAAGTTTAAAGACAGACCTTTCCTGCAAAAGTATAATTTAGAGCTTGTAATAAAATTGTGTTGGAAAACACCGCATTGAAGAACACAGCCATAAATCGCCAACTTAGCATTATGTTAAAGGGCCGTTTTCCCTTAAGCCCTCTGAAAAAACCCTAATTGTCTACTTTTAATAATGGAGTGTTTTTTTTTTCTTCTGAGAATCCTTTCCCTCCAAAACAAACAAACTAGTAACTTCTTGGTAATATATACAAATGGAATTGTACAACTTTTATCTCATTTGATAAAATAAAGTGAAAATCCATTTTTATAAACAAAGAGTAGATTAAACAGACTTTTTCCATATTTTAATTTTTCAAAGTGGTAATTCCCAACATATATTAATTTCCATCTTGACAAAATATACACACTCATAATTAGCACAGTATTTTGTGGATAGGCTCGACTGCTTCCAATGACTCAGACAAATTAATGATTAAACATCTTCCAGCTAATTACATCAGGTCATTAATTATTTATTTGAATCCATAAGTCTATCATCTGTATTAATGTGTATTTTTTGCTGACCATTTTAGAAGTGGCAGGTTTTGAAGATAAACTAAAACATAAAAATTTTAAGTAAGCAAAATTAAGTAGAACACGTACATCTTTTTTTCTTCTCTGTTATTGAGGAAATTGAGACTATGGTATGGAGACAAAAGCTTATTTATCTTTAAACAATACTCCTTCTGTGTTGTGTTCACTAAGTGTGTTTCCTCCTCAAATTTCGGTTTGAAGCATGTAGGAAAAAAATGCCATGCGCCCACTTACCTATGATTCCGGTGGTCTGCCATTTGCCTTTTGAACTTTTGAGACACATGAACTTAGTTTTAGATGTTTAAAATAGGAATCTTGATTGATTAGTGCTTTTGTCCCTATATATGCATTTAAAAGTGGCCAGGAATGCTAACTTCTTTATGTAGATTTATGGGAACACTAGCTTTCAAACAAACTGAGTCTATTTCTCTCCCATTATTAAAAAAAAACCCTGAAACATAATATTAAGAAAAAATACAGCTGAAAGTTTCATTTAAGAAATATGAAAAGGGGGGAATTCTCTTTGGTAGAAACTAGTGAAAAAGTCATTCAGAAAGGAAGGAGGGGCCTAAGGATTGCGCTCTCACATTTCTTTCCTGAAGAATTAGGTAATAAATTGGCTTGGATTTTGTTCCCCTTTCACATTCTAACTAAAGTGTTACGGAAGTAATTTCATCGGCCACCTGAAGTCCTCTCTGTCTCGTGAACTAGAAGACGTCTACCCTATTGAAGTCATCACAAGTCGAATGAATTCCACTGTATCAACTTCCAGCTAGTGGTTGGCATTTTCTGCAGGATCTGTTTCTTATTGTGCTGGTCTACAAGAGTTCTCTCAACTGGCATGGTCTCCAAGCTCCTCCTCAGAACTTTGCAATTGGTTAAGCTGAAAACTGTTATCTACTGGAAAAATACTCCAGGGTGATGAAGAGGCGCATCAGCAGTTGACAATAAAAAAGAAATGTTTTTGATAGGTTTCAATTACACCAAATATGTTTACCCAAGTCGTGCTTCAAACCCAGCAGTGAGCCTTTTAGGAAGTCTTGATGTTGAATTCTGGTGCCACCTAGTGGGAAGGGAGGGGAAGAGACGACGCAAGAGAGGCGGGACCGTGGACTTGCACCTGATTCATTTTCTTCACGTTTTTTGAATTGAAAACCAAAACATCACCACCAAAACCAAAACCGTCAGACTTGTGACCTTCCTTAGAACAATTTTTTCAGCACTCTCCATCAGTTAAAGGCTTAGGACCAAACCCTTGTTTGCTGACATTTTTGGCCTTCCATGGTCTGGTAACAGCCTGCTTTGCAGCATTATTGAAAACAACTCTGACTTTTTCACAGAGCCCAGCTGGTCTTCTCCTCAAAGAGCTCCTTGCCTTTGCGCGTGTTATGTTGCCATCCAGAAGAGACCTTGCTTCTGTCTACAGTCTTCTGGTAGGAAGGGCTTTGTGGTTGGATCTGGTGCTTTTGGTGTAGAAGCCTCTCACAAAACTCTCTAACCAGGAGGCCTCTAGTCACTCCTCAGACATCCCTGGAGCAGTGCCTTCCACCTGACCCGAGCTGAGGACTCTGAGAACAAGCTGAACGCCGCATGCAGTGGGAAGTTCAGTGCCTGGATGCCAGAACATGATGTGTTGGGTTCAAACTCCAACTCTGTAGCTTTTTAATTATATAGCCTTGGGCACATATCATTTTCTTTATATATAAGGACAACACTAGTGCCTACTATCATATGAGGGCTGTAAATCTGCTTGTAGGTATGAAAAGACTTACAAGAGTGTGTAGAGCACAGTTCACGGTTTGCAAGGGTTTGCCTTACATATAGCTGCGGGGAGTTAGCATGGCATGGTGACAGTTGTAGTAATGGGGACCGATGTAAAGAGGGTACTGAACAACACGTCTCAATGTCTATATTTGCAATATCCAGACCTCAAAGAGGTTTCACTGATTAAAGTTTCATGTCAATATACTTTTGGGAAATGTATCCTATAGGCACCTACATAATCTATCCAGGCATAAGCCCTATGTAGAAGGATGTGATAATTAGTATAATCAAGGCGATTACCTTGGTATCATCTAAACCTGTGTGATCCGACTCACAAACCTGCTTTAAGCCTCTTGAGAGCTGGGAATGAAGTCATATACCACAGTGCCAGGGCTTCTGTGTAATGCTTAGGCCCTTTGTACACATTTATATTTTAGCAGAGGGATCCTCAGCTCAAAACTTTTAAGTTCAAAGCAAATAACCTAAATCAAAGAGGCAGGTCAGGTAAAGTAAAGCATGGGATGGAATACACTGTGGAGAGCCAGAGGACACATGGGGCTGCTAAATGTGTTTCAGTTTGGATTGTGGAAAAAAAAAAACACTGCAGGTCCAAACACATATGAAATCTGAGTGTGTGTCATATTCTGCAGATCTGTGCTTTCTACATAGGAAAGAAGGGAACTTAACGATATTAGCCAGCAAGATCTATCTTTAGAAATAATAAAGAGAAGCCAGACAAAGAGACTGTAAAAAAAGGGATGGATCCCCAAAAGAGTAGCATCTTAGAAACAAAAAGAAGCCAAAGAAAGGTCTCTGATCTAGGAAGAGGATGTATTAGTTTCCCGCTGGTGCTGTAACGTGTCTACACATTTAATGGCACAGAAGGGTACAAATTTACTGCCTCAACTCCATAGCTCAGAAGTCTTCCCGGTTGAACTGAGAGAAGATCGAGGAGTAGTGGGGACTGCACTACCTCTGGACACTTTAGGAGTGCCCCTTTCCGGTAGAGGCGGCCAGCAGTCCTCGGGCACAGTCTTCTCCTGGCCGAGGTGTGCAGGGTCCCCATGTTGCACCGCTGTGACCTTTTCGTCTCCTTTTTCCATTTTTTAGGAGCCATAAGACTGGATTGCACCTCACTGCGTATTGAAAGATGCAACCCCTATTTTAAACTCAGCTAATCAGAATCATGAATTCCATCTCCAATATTAACACCCATTTGTCGTGTAATCTAATACACTCACAGATTGGGGAAGGACGTTCCAGACATCTTGAGGACTCATGATTCTGCCCACAACAGCGGGCAAGTAGGAAGGTTACCGAAGAGAGATCATGCACCGCAAGAGCTAGAAATGGGGTGTCTGCAAGCTCCCCTCCTCCCGCCTGCTCTATCCATCCTCCCGCCTCATAAACGTGAGAGAGAAGGCTGGGGAAGGGGAAGGAAACTGAAAATCGCTTGGCACAAAAACATACTCACAAATCTGAGCGTGTCGCTCTAAATAGGGTGGAACGTCTTCTGTTAGGAGAGAGAGAGGTTAGGACGGCTGCTCATTTATGTGTATGAAGATTAGAATGAAGAGGGCTCCCAGGAAGATGGGTAGGGAAAGGAGTGCGTACAAAGATAAACCTCCAGCGACCCGTCCCCATGTGAAATTAGAGGACTCCCCAAAGATGCGCCTGGGAGGACCAACCCCACAGCTACACGCTGGCTGAGGGTTTTGGGGTATAGTCCTCAAAGGGGTCCGGGAAGTCAGTCTGAGGTCTGGGATCCCCTGAGAAAACATCTGCCTGCCGCCTGTCACGCTCAGACACATGCTTCTCCCATAATGCACCGATTGCGAGGGGTTTCTCAGTGCCTTTTGTGCAGAGCTGTAGGACACCCGGTGTCCCCAGTTACCTTCTGTAATCTCCCCTCTCAACAGTGAGCTCGCTGCGAGCAGTCGTCTTCTCCAACTTCAGTGGACAGTCTGTATTTATGTCATTATATTTGTCACTGATAGGGCGTATGAATGATTTACATGATATGAATTTTAAAATTTTGCTGGGCAAGTATTGAAGAGCATGTCAGAATATATATGTGGCATCTTGATATTCTAAGTGTGGTTCTCAGTCTCCTTTGGGAACTTGTGAGAAATGCAGAAACGGGTGTCTTTCCCTCGACTGATGGCATCAGAATCTTCATTTCAGCTTCATCTCCAACTGACTGGCATGCACACAGAAGTTTGGAAGCAGGAAGAGAGTCCAGAATGGAAATGCATTAAAAATGTGAATTAAATTAAGGTTCATTTAAATAAAAACAGCACCTGAGGACTGCCAGACTACAGCAAATTGAGAAAAAGCTTAAACAATTGCCCGTGTAGGTAAACTAATACCTGACAGAGCCTATGAAGGTATGTGGAATTAGTTGGGTGTTTAATTTCTTATTCCCTCTGACGCTATATTGTTTTGCTCAACTAACAGGCACCTATTTCTTCCTTCCTTCCTTTCTGCCTTTATTTTTTGTTGCTCGTTTTCCTCCCAAAGTGATGAACTTCAAGGATTTGTCTTTGTTTTTCACCCTGTCAGTCAGTAGACACCGAGCGTCTGTCTATGGCCAGCCTAGGTGTTGTTAATGGAATTAGCTTTGCCCTTGTACCCTAACACCTCGTCACTAAATCTAGTCTCCAAATCCTTTAGGTGCCCACAGTCACTCTTTCATCACCAACAGACGAACAGATCCAAGTTTGAACAAATTGTACAGAGCAACGGACATGTGTACGCACTACTCTACTTCAGTTGTAGACACAAGTTCACCAAACCACGCTGTGAAGTTGGAATTTAAATGTAAAGCAAAACCTACCAAAGGATCCAAAGCCCCATGAGAGGAAGCGGCGCACTGTGGCCCCAGATACCTCCTCAGGGCCCAGCTGGGGTCGTCAGGCGAGTAACAAAGGGATGGAACGAAGGCGTCAAAAACTTCATTTCCCTCAACTGCTCGTTTGGGCTACATCCGGGATAACAGTTTCATTCTTGAAATCTGGGGCCCTAATTATTCAGATACGAAGCATATTTTGCTTCACCTAACTCTAAGTTGCGGATGTTAGTACCAAAATGCTTGGCCCATAATTTATTCTCGGATTTTCAACCCAGCCGTATCTCATGATGCATATAAAAATACTGATTTTGCTTTTATGTTTTCTATTTCTGAATGAATTCTTTATGGGGCGACACGAGGGATGTTGTTCGACTGTCTTATATTTGTTTGACTCATTCAAAAATGACTGCTTCAAGTGATTCAGAGCATGGTTTTAACATGAGTAATTTGGAGTGTGTGTTTAACACCATATTTGTAGCTATAGAATATTATTTACCTTCAGGAAATCCTTGACATATGAAAACTAGAGAAAATTGGAAATCAATGTGGGAGAATCAATTAACTAGCCCAAAGAGGTGTAGGTAAAACAGGTAGCTCAGACATGTAAATGTTCAGAGTTGTTTATCATTTTGATGAGAGAATTGAAATTTGTTTAGTGGATATCTTAAACACATTATTTGCATCTTCTCACTTAATCAACAGAACTACCATTTTGTAGGAGAGAAACCTGAGGTACCGTTGATTTGAATCCTGTTTATCCAAAATATAAATTCAAGTTTCTCATTCTTTCATTCCTTCCTTGTCACAAACTTATGTTTTTTGAAAGTGCATAGTGTATATGAAGCATGATGTTATACTATTACAGGAAAATCTGGTAACTTGAATAAATAAATCATGAAGGAAAGAAATTCATTTCCCTTTGTGTGATTAACGGATCATCCAGATCCTTGTGGAAAAGTGATTTCAAGTAAAGAAATTTACAGGGGAAAAATCCTCTTTTCTGAGATAAGCAGTCATGACATTAATTATTTTGGTTTTTAATCTTTATATTTACATTTGCTCTTACGTTTAAATTCAGTATTTCCTCCCTTAACTGTGTGCTTCATTGTACACATTTTCCTTCTTTTTCTTTCCTTATACACATTCTACTACTGAGTCATGAAAGATACATAATGTATTTTTGTAGTCACTGAGAATAGATTTTAGGTATTCTCAACAAACAGACATGAGATAGTGTATACATTATTTACCTCAGTTTAACGATTACACAATGTGTATGCATTTTCAAATAACAAGTATAAAACATCTAAATATAATTTTTGTCATACAAAGGATTTAACGATTTAAAAATAAAATAGTTTCAGCATCTGAAAAGGCACATAAAATAGGTTTAGCATGTAGAATGAAGTCATTCACAATCACATTTCAGACATTAGTGATTAATACTAACAGGGAGGGTTATAGCTAAGAGCGTCTGGCAAGGGAAGTTTCAGTAAACACAGTCAGCCTTATTGAGAAGTATTGATAAGAAGAGTTGGAAATAAAAACTTCAACCCAACTTTGTGATTTACAGTTTTGTGTTGTGGATGAATGTCATTTTTGAGGAAATATATACTTTATTTCACCAAAGTAAAGACATGAAAAGATAAAGCAAAGAAAATGTCAATTTAGCCCAGTCTCACAGGATAGTCTTTAACTGAATGCACGAAGAGAGCTGTGAGGTCCCATCTACATCACCTGCTGATTTAGTTAGGGAATCTGATTCAGTCTTCTCATTAGTTCTAATTACATAACATTCATTCTCTCCTGCTACATCATCTGAATTTCCTTCACTCTAAAAGGGGATTATATTCACACAAATATTATACCTGAGCATTTAAATTTCTTCCTGAAAACATGCCCCATGAAGTCATCTAGATATTCTGCTGGTAATGCTTAAATGGAATGTCTACTTCATTAAATTAGAGCAATTACAGGACATAAACCTTCGGGCAAGTGTCAAAGACTCTGGACCTTTGACCACAGCTAATTTAAGTGGATGGTTTCCCAGTGTTGTATAAACCTAGGAAGGTTAGGATTTGTCATCAGTTCTTATATAATGTAAAATAAGCTTTGGATTTATATTCCTGAATCCTATCCAATATACTGGTTTATCTCCTATAACTCATTATTCAAATAAGTGCATCAGACAATTTTAAAGGTATTTAATGTGCAAAATAATAATAAATGTTGCAAAACTGCATATTGCAATAGAAATATCCTCTGTACTTTCAGCTCATAGTTACAGAACACTAAGTAACACAATTTATTTTCTATTTAATTTTCATTGGAGGTTGTGGAGACTGAGTCATTAATTTTCTGATTCTTTTAATTTTGCTTGAATAATATGAGTTAAACTCCATACAAGCCACTTCTACTGTACTAATATGATAGAAATAAACACAAATCTTGAAAGTTTTAGAAAGTAAAATGTCTCCATTCATGTTTTCTGTAAATACTTCTGGGGGGCTATAAAGTATATTGGACGTATAAACCGTATCCAAAGTAATAGGCAAATCAGCTCTGAGCTGACTGCCTGTATGTGGATTCCAGCTCTCCTACTGCATAACAGTTTAACTTTTAGTGTTTATCTAATGGGTCCTAGAATTTTTTCATATAAAGCATGGAAGATACTGTGATAATATCCCTGGGTGAAGGATTTCTGTGAGATTGAAATTAAACTCATACATGTAAGCCACTTAGGGTAGTATTTGCAATATAGTTAACAATACATGCTTATTTGAGTGTTTTTATTAAGACTATTTTGTAACACTCTTCTTTATGCCTCACTCATAGTGACATTTCCCCAATTTCTTATATTACAATTTCCCAGATCATTTGCCCACTTATTTCTTCCTGTTTAGTGCTGTTCTTTCTTATTTAAAACAATTTAAGCTTTGTAGGCAAAATTCTGCACTCGTTATTCTGGTCAATGTAATAAATGTCCAATAGAGTCCAATATAAGTCCAGAGCAGGTAAATGCAGTATTTTTGAAAGAAACCAAAGGGAGTGGAAATTTAGACTGTTATTTCTTATATTTTATCTGATGTATATTTTTGTGTGTTCTTGGAAGTTTTTATCAATTTTCCCATTAGATATTACACAGATACATATTATATGCATTCATTTAATTTCTCGACCAGCACTTGAAATATATAAGCTGACAGTTATTTTTAACAATTAGTGAAATGTAATTTAATGGGTTAAATCTGCACTGGGAGGCAGAGTGTTTTATTGATTTCTCATTATGCCTGCCAAATACTCTTCTTTTTTCTTGAGTACAGTGGAGTAACACATTTAGAAATGACCTTTTTGAAACATTTTGAAAGTTCACTCTCCCACAATTATTTTCAGTTCTTAAGAACATGACAAAATGTACTGTAGCATGTGTTTTATTAATATATTGTAGGTTGTGCTGGTGAATAGCTCTCCAGAAGCAAGCCATCACTTGATTTGTTAATGTCCAGGGGATAAATGTTTTCACCATGGCTGATTTTAAGGTATTGAATCTGGAGTTGGAGAGAGACGTTCCGTAGTGTGGCATTTAGAGTATTTGAACTGCAAAGACACAACAAATAGAAACAACTTCAAGAGTATAGATAGCAGCAAAATGCATTAATTGGGGAGTTATGCATCCTCTGTCTTTATCACTTGAGAAAGTTCTCTGGACAGGAAGATGAAAGACTTTCATAAACAATATCAGATGATAGCTTTCTGTTTTCTGGGTGCCATGCTGGTGTTTCTAATATTTTGGACCACTTTAAAGAAGTGAAAACTGGAGGAATGTTGGGACTTCCATGCCTGATTTATCCAGAAGGAACCACACAGTGTTCAGCTCTGGATTTAAAGCTGAGTGTTTATGAATCAATTTGAGAGTCATAAACCTTCATAAACTATTGGAGGAAGAAAGGAACTGGCTCAGAAAGCATGGATGACATTGATGCTTATGTGCCTTTGGGGAGGATGAGCAAGTGTGGATGTGAGCAACAACATTATCTGGGAAGATTACCTTGCAGAGGCCATGGAGATGCCAGAGCCAGCTGCAGGCTTGGTTTGGTCTTCTCCAGTCGGGAAGGCGCTCAGTTCTGGTGTGGGTGATTTTGTCCCCATTGACCTAGGCTTAACTTTGACTCTAGTAAGAAGTGGCTGAGTTGAAAATAGTTTCCTAGCACCTCTGTACCAAGATAAGGCAAGTTATGTTGGACCAGTCAGATTGGAGCAAACTGAGTGAGGAAGCCACACTCAAAAATTCTAGTGGAGACACTTTACTCAGACTGGCAAGGATTATAATGTCCCTTATGAACCTGACTCTGCAGTTGTGGCAGGGGCTCCCTTTGGGCAGAACGATTGCTCAGGGAGCCACGGAATGGCTCCCAGAAGCTGCTCCCTCTCCTTGGCATAAGCGCCACTCACTGCAGGGTAGTGTTCCACCTGGATCTAGTTGCAAAGCTTATAAGAAAAAAAACGATGTCCTCTCTTACTTCTGTTGGATCCTCAGGGAGCACCCTGTGGCCTTTTGCTTTATTTTGAATGCTGTTTCTCTCTCTCTCTTTTTTTCTTTTTTTGAGACAGGGTCTCACTTTGTAGTCCAGACTGGCCCAGAGCTCACTATGTAGCCCAGGCAAGCCTCGAACTCAGCAATCCTCCTGTCTCTGCCTCCCGAGCGCTGGGATTACAGGTGTGAGCCACCTCGCCTGGCTGTTTTTCTCTTTTACAGAGGGCAGAAGTACAGAAGGTTATGTTTCCCATAGCACGTTACTTGCAGAAGAAGGACAGATGATGTTTTGGCAGAAGTTGCCATTGACACTTAGGCTTGGCCTCCAGCTTTCTTAATGGAAGCACTCAAGTGTTTTGGGGAGTGAGCGGGGAACCCTACAGCAAGACAAGAGGACTTGCTTTTATTTGAAAACTTATGATGAAGAGAATCTTTGAAGATTACTCTCAAATTTGTCGTGCTCATGTGGATGAGATGCTTCCTTTTACAACTCATGCGTCCTATTTTCTCTATTCTTTCTCACAAGTTTGCCTTGGGTTTGGAAAATATGATTTCTGTTATCTTGTGTTATCTGTTAACATTTTGCATGGTTTATATCTTCTCATTTAGCAGCTGCTAATAAGATGAAAGATCTTGTGACCAAAACAGTGAAGGAATAAAACTAGAATCTTGAGGCAGTTTATTTCTGGAGAATACTACTAATCTGTTGGTTTATAATCAAATATATGTGTTTGTTAAATATGATTTAGTTACTTTTAGTGATTATTTAAGTTCTTATTTTTTGCCATTAACTAATTCTATTCTCTCTTAAGCACAGTGAACAATAAAGTTCAAACTATCTGTATATTTACCATTTCCGAAATCTACATTTGCTAAATTCTAAGTGAAATACGAAATAGGAATATGGTAAGGCAAGACAGACAATTAAAATGTTTGAGTGGGGAGGGGTACAAGGGACAAGGGGAAAGAGGAAGGGAAGAAGAGAAAAGGGATTTTAAAAAGAATAGAAGGAGGGCCGGAGGGTTAGCTCAGTGGTTCCGGTGCCTGCTTCGCAAGCACAAGGTCCTGAGTTCGATCCCTGGTAACCACATAGAATGCTGGGTGTGGAGATATGCCCACCAACAAGCAACACCGCATACCACAATGCCGGACATGGTGGCTCACGCCTGTAATCCCACCACTCGGGAGGCAGAGGCAAGAGGATTGCTGAGTTCGCGGCGGCTTGCCTGGGCACCATAGTGAGCTCAGGGCCAGCCTGAACTACAAAAGCGAGACCCTGTCTCAAAAAGAAAAAAAAAAAAAAGAATAGAAGGAAAAAATAGAAACAAAATTTTGTAAGTGGAGAGAGGAAGAAGGACTGAAGGGAAGAGAGCAGAACAGGGTAAAAAAAGAACATATTTATAATACACATGTACAAGTTCCCCATGATAAATGCAATCATTATGTATGTCAAAAATGTACCAATAAAATTCATTAAAAATAGCTTCAGGTGTGTCTCACCATTATATTAAATTTGTCTCACCTAGAAGCAAAAACATAAATGTCAGGTAACTTCTTCTGCTGAATTGACACCAGAAACAATTTATTTATTTAGAATCCAACTGCTAATGACAAGGAAATCTTCACTTTTTTATTATGTTTCTCTAGCATAGTAGGCACTTCTAGTGAAAAAAAATTCCAAGTTATTTGTATTCTAAAACTCATTGTGTGAAATGTAACTTTATTGATGTTTTTGGAACATCTATTTTTTTGGGTATGTGCTCACAAAATATTTAGTCTGAATTTTCTCGTTAAAATCAATTAAATTATTAAATTAAAATTATGAAGTTTGAAATTTTATTTTTTCTTAATCTTATGATTCCTACTTATGTAGCAATTCATCTAGAAAGAATAATAATATTTTGAAATGATGTTGAATGATTGGTGCTATTTAAATCTTAAAGACTGGTAAAAATTTTAGCCAAATCCTCAAGTTAAATATGCTTTTATTAAAGTAACACAATAATTTGAACAACTTTCAGATACTCAAGAAATACATAATAATCAACTAAATTAAAATGGTATTTTAGATTCCACTAAATGTTCCAATAGTTTTCATTAATGTTGCATTTGTACATTTCCACTTTAAATCACTAGTAAATCCCAGGATGATCTTAGAAACTCTACTAGTCAACTGATTGCATAGATTGCCTTGTTTATTGCTCAGATCTCTTAAATGTGGTTTTCAAATAAAATGCACTTTCTTTATGTGGAAACACATTCATAGGTCATGTGTGTAAACACAAATTGAAGTTTAAAAAACTGAGAAAACTATGTTTGACTTTTGCTTCTTGGGCTTGGATCATCAGTGTTTTAACTATTCCTTTGGTAAATGTTTTTTTCTGAAAAAAATCTTTTAAAATGTCATACCAGCAAAAATTAGCTTTGATAAAAATGTAAAGTTTTTGACCAATATTTTCAATGTATCGTTGTTCTTGTTGTTAACATCTGTGTTAACAGTATCCATTCACTTGATGGATGGGGCCCAGCTTAGAAAAGAGGGCATTGATCTAAACTCGAATATTTTTTCTTGCACAAAAAGAAGAAAATGCTAAGTAGATGTGAGTCCATTACTCACGCTTAATGGCTAGAAAGTTAACAACACCAAAAGATCTCATTGATGGGCCTGAAACAGAGTCAGGGCTTAAAGCAAAGATATAAACACAAGATAAAGGCACCAGGGTTATGCGTGCAATTCACGCCTCCCCCCCTCCCTCCCCCCTTCCTCCATGCTTGTACAAATTGTTATGTTTGATTCTTAAAACAAATAACAATCGGGCGAATCTGACACTAAATTATTTAAAATTTTCTTTTAAAACATCAGTTTTCCATTGACTAACAAGCTTTTTTCCTTTTCCTAAGCCAGTGCAATGAATTCTAAACTGACATAACCTTTTAACAGTTCAGACAATGGAAGCGCAGTTACTTATTCATGATTTCATAATGCATGCCACATCTTAATGTGACCTCCTGATTTACACGTACAATCATGTGCATGTATTCTGTAAGGATCACAAGATTTTCCTGGGGAAAAGTAGGAAATTGGGAGAAATCTGCTTTATGAGACCGGTAAAAATAATTATGATAAGTAAGTATAGAAGAAGAAAAAGAAAAGAAAACTTCCATCCTTACTCAGATTTAAGGCATGAGAATTTGTCATTTATAAAATTATCTGGAAAATTACTTTTATATTTTAATTCATTCCAGTGGTATAAGTTTTAGCCGCTTTGATAGTTCCATTATGTACATGTAAATTATGATTGAATTCAATGAGTTCATAAAATACATAAAAAGTGACTTTTGTGATAGAAAGCCTTGTATTCTATACTTTCCATTTTTCTTTCTTAAAAAAAAATCTACATTCTGGTTATCACTGAAACCAGTAGTCTCCTGTTTTGAATTCAAGCAGTGAATGCCTAACTATGTGGTTTTATTCAAGTGTGAAATTAATAATGGAGCTGGGTGTATTGTGGCCTCCGACTTGCTTCCCACAATTGCAAAAGGTGTCAGAATTACGGCTTCTATTAACATTCTTTTGTGAGGGCTTTTTGCACCAATCAGATTTGCTTCCTGCCTAACTCAGTAGAAGTGATGAGTTTTGTCTCTCTTCATCTTGAATGAAGAAGATGCATTAGTCCCACTTTGCTGAATTATTTCAAGCCATCCATTGATTTAATGTGTGCAGCTGATGTTCCAGTGCGCAATAAGTAGGTGAAAACTTAGCAAACAAAGAAGAGATTCTGAAAAATAGCTACTTTGTTACAGTGAACAAGTATGTCTTCAACTTCCAGAAATTTTTTTTCCACATTTCTCAGAACAAATTGTCAGCATATTTGCTGTCATTATTTCCTATGCACTAGCAGGTTTAACTCTTAGGTGATAGAGGAGCTGTGGCATCGATAGGAAATATATTAGAGAAATGGACATAAAACCTTTTGTGTTAAAACATCCCTCCTTATTACAGTTTTTTAGTATCACTGTATACAGACCATTTTCATTTTTATGTCACCTTTCAATTGAGGAAACTTCACATATCCACAGCAGTAGAGTATAACATCATAGTTACATTATTAACTTTGTCCGTTTGGTTTGTTTTTATCTTTTAAAAAACTCTCTCCTATGTAGTATCCTTTGAAGTAGAGCAATGTACCTCAAAAAGAACTGTTTCACTAGTCAACCGCAATTTTAGTGAGTCTTTATTGTTGTTGTTTTAGCTTATGTTTCCCAGTGAGAGCTATTTCAGTAGGTTTTACTATTAAAGTAGTTCATTGCAGTTTCTCCTCCACTGAGAGGGAAATGTTTTGATTGAAGATCTTTTTCAATCTTGAAAGGGTCAGTTAAATTTTACCCTGGCCAATGGCTTTATTGTCTGTGTTGACTTGAACTGTGTTTCAAATAATAGGGTTTCTGCTACACTTTCAAGTCTGGTACTTTCTAGTATGTGTTGCTTTTGTGATTCTTGTGAAAAAGGGTGCTGAGGGAGATTTTTAATCTAAAACTTCTTTTGCAAGTGAGAAAAATAAATGCATAAATCTAAAACAAACTTTAAGCAATTTTTTATGCTAGAAGAGGCACACTTTTTGGTTTTATTTAAGAAATAAATAACTATCTGGTAAAAGCTTGACATCTCAATTTTACTTTTGGTAGAATTCAGCAGAGTCAACTGTGACTTTATAATGAATGAAGAGGAGATGAGATCTAATATAGAAGTTTCAGCTGAATCTATATTCTTTGCTTCAAAAATGTGTCTTGTGTAGGGAATATTAATAGTAGCATAAACCCCCATCTCTCACCTCTGCCCTGGTAAATCTTCCTTTAATTCACACATCTGAATCTATAACACCAAAAACTTTAACATCCAATTTATGTTTTCCATGTCACTATAGTTTTCTGAATTATTTTTTGAAAAGAAGATTCCAGAGGAAGTGATAATGTTTTAAGATTTATCCATGATTTTAAACTATGCCACAATAGTTTTGGGCCTATTGCTCAGACTTGATATTGATCAAAGAAGGAAAAATCATGCTGGCGGTGGGGTGGGGATAGGAGAGATGAAGTGCATGAGTTGGGGATCAGAAGAGCAACATTTCATTAATAACTTTACCACAGCCAGAGATCTTAAGACTTGAAAGGGAATGGCATATTGGTGAGGGTTTAGGTAGAGAAAGGTTTCCTCTTGCTAAGTTTCAGTCTCTTTCACATTTATAGTATGTTTCTTCAGCAAAAGTTATGCTTCATTGTTATTGTTATATTATGCATATTACTATTATTTTTATTTTGCAGAACATGGGATTGAACTCAGGACCTTGTACATGCCAGGCAGGCAGCAGCACTACTGTGCTAAATCCCTGGCCCTATGCTGCATTATTAAGATAAGAATTTGGAGTTATGAATATATTGTATTATTTTCTAATGAGACATATCTTTCTGCCAGATTGTCATGAATCTCCTGCTTCCCTTGCAAGACCCTCCAAAGATCATACTTTTTTTTTTTTTTTTTGCAGTACCTGGGATCAAACTCAAGCCCTCGTGCTTGCAAGGTAGGCGCGGTATCCCTTGAGCTAAATTCCCAGATCTGAAGATTGTACTATTTTTCACGAGGCTACAACTAGTTGGGAGTTTCTGAAGTGGTTTTGAGAAATGATGGTCCTGCCACTCGAGATTGCTGGCAGAGTGTGGAGCCTGACCGTGGTTTTATCTGTCTAGATGACTTTGCTTATTTTCATTCCTTTAAATGGAATGAAATTTAAATTTTATTCCTTTAAACACTATAGTGTCCACATGATTTCCAAATGAGTATCTCAGCTCAGGTATCTCTCATCTCCAGATTCATGTGGACCGGCACATGCGTCTGGACATGAAGCAGGGATCTCTGAATACACGTCTAAAATGGGAACATTGCTTCACACATACTTCTTCCGAAACGTGCTTGTGTCTCCTTTTGGTGGGTCCTGCATCTCGGTATACGAATTGTCATCACCTAGTTTCTCAAGCTAGAAAGCTGAATTCCAGCCCTATTTCCCTCACAACCACTTCCACCACTCACGCTTTGTGCAAACACTCGGATTGCTGTGCTTCCCAATGTCCTCCCTGCCATTGCCCACGCCGAGGGCACATCTCACTTCAGGGACGTGATTTTGGACTTCTCATTGGCCCTCCCAAACCCTCTCTTGTTTCTCCCAAATCTAGTAAGCTCAGAGAAGCTGAGGAGGTGTTGTTACTTTTCCCCCTTTGGGTTAAATTAAATCATGACCTCTGCAAGAGATGTTAAATTCCCTCACTGAACTTGGAACAGAATTGGTCCCTTTGAGTCCAGGGTCGCGCAGTAGCTCGCCCCTGTGTCTTTCTGCAGCAACCCCTGCCAGCCCTGCTGGGTCTCATCGTGCCAGCCCCATTGCCTTTCATTGCCAGGCCCTTGGACATTCCAAGCTTCTCTTTACCTTCGGAGCTTGGCACATGTCTGCTCTGCTTGGAATGTATTTCTTGTCACTTTTGGAATTTTTTTTCCCTCTCTCACCTTTCAGGTTTCAAAATACACATCATTTATTCATGCAAAGTCTGCCTGAAAATCCCAGTGATGGGCCACTCTTGTCTACTCATAAATGTCGATGCATGGGCAATATTTTTCCTTGTACTATGCTTTCCTCTGGGCAGGAAGGTGCTGACGGACAGGAAAATGTTTGTCTTATTCATTATCGTCACCCCTTGCTCATCATGTTACCTGGCTCTTGACGAATACTCCTGTACCGAAGGAAGGCTTAATCTTGATCTTCCAGTTGCTACAACCATCCTGAAGCCTGTTTGCCTTTACTTTTTTTTTTTTATAGGACTTCTGCTTCTTGCCATTCATTATCCCTACTACATTCAGGGTACCTTCTCTTCTTTGGGTTAGATACATTATCTTGTACTTCTGTTCCCCGGCTTTGATTCCCCGGGCATTCATTTGATCGTTTGAAAAACTGGGTGAAAGGAAATTTTGTTGGACACTACAGGTCAGAGAAATGTGAGAAAATAAAAAAGCCAAGTCTTATGCCCTCAGGGCATTTTTGGAATAAGCAGAAGGAACAGGGGAAGAAAGGCATATAAACAACTGACACATTAGAGTAAGGAAGGAACACAATTATAAGGATTTTCCAATGCCTCACCATTTCCTTGGTGTTTTTGTGGAGTACAAATATGAGTTTACTTGCTTCTAAAGTGTAACTTCAAATACATGGTTTTAAAATTGGCTTTTGGATTTGCCATAATAGTCTCTGTTTTTGGATACTCAGATATTCTTATGTGTGAATAAACTTATTCAAAAACATCAACTGATTCATGCAATTACGAGTTACTTTGGCGCAAAACAAATGATGCAGACACACTTGTTTAATAATTTCAAATTCAGAAACAATGAAAAATAAAAAGTTTGCGATATAGTATGACATGGCCATATTGAGCATGTTCAAGTACTAATAGCACCCTAAAGACACACCTGTGCCATCATCCATATTGGTAGCCATGACTCAACTTTTCATTAAACTGTTTGATTCATTAGGCTATAAGTAAATTTTTCTTAGGGTTTTAGAATCTTCACTGCTCTTGAAGGAGTAGGAGAGCCCATTGACTTAGTTACTTTACCTCCCCTGGGGCAGAATACTCACACCTTAAAGGAAGAAAGCTTTATCTGACACATAGTTTTCAGTGGGTTCAAGCAATGATTGGTGGGTTCCATGCCAGGCTCAGCATGGAGGAGTGCCAGGTGGAGTAAAGCTGTTCATCTCCCCACAGCTGAGAGAAAGACGGAGCTAGGAACAAGAACACACCCTTCCTTGTGACCAGCACGTACACCTGGGAGTTCATAGCTTTCGGCTCTTTATCCACAGACTGAATATTTTGTGCCCTTGATCCAATCACTTTTCCAAAGCTCCACGTGTGAATCCATGCTAGACTCTGGGTGGCATTTGGGAATCTGAATTATAACAACAGATTAACAGTTAACATAAAGCTTTTCTTTTTAAAAAAAAAATTCTTGCTAAAAAAGAGAGTAGTTGAGTGTTATCAAAATTCATCACCACATTGGCATTTCTGATGATTCAAATATGAATCTGATTAGGCAACTAGCCAGAGAATGCCTACCAAAGCTCCTGGATCCAAATTCAGTCCACCAGAGGTAATTAAAGGCTCAGGAAGCTTAATTGCTTGGCAACCTTACTCCAGAAAAAAAAAAAAAGAACACAAATACAAAGCAGAACAAAACCTAAAGAGTAAGAATGAAAGTACTCAAATTTTCAGTACCAAATGAACTCTAATAATGTGAGATGAGGTTTTACTTAAATCTATCCAGGAACAAAGAAAACTCTTCTTATTACTCATGTAAATTGGCTTGTGTCTTGTGAAGAATGTCATCAAACATGCACCAATCCATAGAAAAATTGTTAAAGTTTTATGAGAACAATCTTTGAGGTCTCAAAGAGTTTATCAGCTGAAGTTTATTGCTCAATTTTTAATTCACACAGTTGGCTGAATTATCATTCATTTGTCAGTTGGCATGTCCTGCACGTGAGGTGATACTGATAGGACAGGCAAGGGAAATTTATAATTTACTAGAATAAAGTAGCACAAACACAAAACTCTCAGACTAACTAGTGCCACGAAGGAAAGTATATTTTTTAGGAAGTTGTCAATAATAGACTGGAGTCCATTCTCATTGTAGACTTCTAAAAAGTGACAATTGACAGTAATCGATGGCTTCTCTACTTTGATATTTTTGCCTTTTCTTCTTGTGCTGTGATGTACAAGAGGGTGTTAAATAGTCTTTTCTTTGCAATGAGCTTAGGTTTTGAGAAAAAATGTGAAAAAATTTCCCTTCTTTCCTGTTTTTCCCACCAACCAGTGTGAGACTGAGACAGACCCAACATAATCCAGTCTTTATGCGGGAGGAGGTCTTATTATGTTGTACAGAAGAATTACTTGAAGGGAGGCTGCACTGGATACAGAAATATTTCGATAAACTTCCTCCCAGAGTAAAATGGTGCATGGTGGTGGTGAACGTCGAGGAAGAGCCAAGGCACCCACACTCTGGATTTCATACAACATGATGCAGTCACAGTGCTGGTGCCTTCAAATGACCATTAGACATTTTATACCTTTAAGAAGACGGAGAACCTTCCTTATCAGGAAAGTCAGTTTGCTGAAAATTTGAAGGAATAAAGTTTGGTGGCTATTTTGGGTCATGGTATTTTATTATGAAAAGCAGGTATCAATATCATTATCAGTTTGCTTTCTGTGATATTTACAGTCTTCTTGTAACGTAATTTAGTTTGGGGGAGCCTGGGCACAGAAACAAATGTTCTCTGTCACCATGTAACTAAGCTGTGCCACAGCTGCGGTTTTGACCATCCTCAGCTGGTCCAGTTATAGCAATCACCCCGTTGCCAGCTCCACACCTGTCTCTTGTTATATTTGAGAGCAATTGTTAATTTCTTTAAATTTCTCCTTCATTGTAGTGCTCTGCACGGCTTTCTATCGCTGATGCACACTTACAGGGCCTATTATATTAATTCTCTCGTTTAATCTTGAGAACCCCCCAAAATTATGGGGAAGTTAATTGTGCAGGGATCAGAGCTTTTGCTCACTTGCAGCATAACTCTGCTGAATGACACAGTTTGTTCCTGCTTCTTGCTGACACTGCAAGGGACTGTCTAGAGCGAAGAGTTCAATTACTTTCCCAGCACTAATCATACATCATTATGGAGGGCCATGAATCCTGAACTCCCTCGCCAGCACCCGCAGCAGCGTGGCGGCAGGAGAGGACATATTCCACATTCCTCTGCCCACTGCAGCGTGTAGGTAATAACCAAAGAATACAATAATCCTGCCTACTTGATGATGTTCTTTATTCATCGGAATACTTGATGGCTTTAATGAATCATGTTCCATTAATTTTTATTCATCCACAAAAGTGGATATTTTTCAGAATCAGTTTCAGATGCGCTGTTCAAAGCCAAATAACATGTATCTTTACATCCCCCCTCCAGTCTATTTTTGTCCTTTGTAACTTTTCAAGGAACAAATAAAAGTCACTAAGGAACACTGGGCCCAGTGTCACAGGTGAAATACCTCTCAGCATACCTATAGCCCAGCTCCTCCTCTCCAGCCGGGACCTTAGACGCATTGGTTAATAGGTAGCCAAGACTATTCTGTTTCTGCCTTTTCAAGGTCAATAAAGAATGGAATCAGAGAGGAGAATATTCTGTTTGTTCCACTGGGAGGAAAGGGCTAATAAAATCTCAGAGCAGGGTGTAGGTTCATTAAGATAAATGTAAAAATAACTCAGCATCAGGAGTTACGGAAACAGGAAATCAAGGCTCGTGTTTAATAGCAAACGTCCTTTGAACAGTTCTGGTGGACAAAGCTTTTGCGTTACGTTTTGGCTCCTCTCCTCCCCGCCTCTCTGCCCGCCGGGGAGGGAGGGCTCTTTGGCTCCCTGGCTCCCGTGTGCCTGCTGTGGGGGGCTCCCGTGATCTGCCCGGCTGTGGTAAGACAAGGCTCACAGAGCCCTCCCCTCTGGTCAGGTGGCATCTGCGAGAGTTATGGTCAGATTGCTTTTCAGAACAGAAGCGAGCGCAGCACAGTCCTTACTTTTAAACACTTTCCTCCTGCTAGAGCGGCTCACTTTTTTGGCTAAAGCTGGTGTCTATTTCACACCTACTCCTTTGGAGGCTGCACTTAAATGTAGCTGAGAGAGCATTAAAGATGCTCTTTAGTTCCAAGCACATCAATTTATTAACAAAAATGACTTCAAATGGAATTTTCTAATCTAATCACTTTAATCAAGTGGCAAGGTTGTCAAACAGTAAGTCCAAGTATTTCACCGTTTTTATCTGCTTAATTTCTCCTCAGATTGGGAGTGCTTTTTCCTTCTTCCCCTTCCCTCCCATTCTGCCTTTCTCATTCCCTTGTGCTATTTTTTTTCTTCCTTTCAAATGTTAGTCTTGTGCCCTACTTAGTTTCCAGACTGGGACTTTAGTAGGTCCTCCTTTTTTTTTTTTTTTTTAGACACAGTCTGGTGTAGTTCAGGCTGGCCCTGAGCTCACTATGGAGCCCCGAACTCAGCAATCCTCCTGCTTCTGCCTCCCGAGTGCTGGGATGACAGGCGTGAGCCACCACACTCAGCACTGTGGTGTGTGGTACTGCTTGCTGGGGGGTGTGAGTCACCACGCCTTGGTATTGTTGTATGTGGTCACTCGGGGATCAAACTCAGGACCTTGCGCTTGCTAAGCAGGCACTCCTGAGCTAAATCTCTGACCTTTTAGTAGGTATTCTGCTAGCAGTTTCTTTTGCCTGTAACTGTTTCCTAATTTGTAAGTACAACATCAATATTATTTCATGCATACTTAAAATGTACTATTGTTTAAAAGTTGAATCTATGACATAATTTTTTCTGTTGTTCAGTCATTTTCTTAGAATAATGTTCAGGCTCCTTCATAACATGTGCTGAAACTAAAAATATACTCTGTGTCATTAGAAACTACCTTTTTGTGTATGTGTATAATTATCTCTATAGACACAGCAGATCTATTCTAAGCCATCCCATCCTGAATGTGCCTGATCTCCTGTGATCTCAGAAGCTAAACAAGGGCCTGGTTAGTACTTGGACAGGACAGAGCAGATATTTTTAGGGGTTACCAGGTAATATTTTGCCATTATCTGTCATATAAGCCATTTGCACTATTGCCAGGCACAGTTTACAAAAAGGCCACTGTGTAACTTTGTAAATATTTTATAAAGTGACACTGCACACATACTTGGGTTATCAAAATGAAATCAGACTATCAGAAATCTTTGAAGTATCACAGTCAGGCTGTAAGTGTTAAGAGACCCAGTTAGGTTAAATCAATAACACTGGAAATCACCCTGGGTCTTGTGCTTTGGGAGGATCATCATTTTGAAATAACTGACTTACATATATTTTGAATAGGCAAAGTTGTCATGATTACTAACCTTGGCTAACCTTTAAAATTCCAACAACTTTGAGTAGCAGTGTTTAATCACAGCTAGATCAGTCAGATGAGAAATTCTGAGGGAAGCCTGGCCATCTGTGTCTTCAGAAGCATTTCAAACCATTCCAATGAGAGTGACTGTTGGTGAATTCTTAGTGAAAAAACATCTTGGTATCACACTGAAAAAGTCATCGGCTATTCCTTTTACCCTGACCTTCTCCTCTTTTTGCTTATCTTTTAAAATTTTATTTCTTATTTGCTCTCCTCTTATCTACTTATAAAGATATAAAAAGTTTGGATTGGAGTCACAATCCTGCCAAGTCAATATTTTCTCACATATAAGTCACCAGGGCCTGGCTACCTTCTTAATGTTTTTATTGTAGAAGTTATTTCAAATTAGCTTTGCTAAATATTTCATACTTAAAAATTGTCATTCTCAAATTTACTTTCAAACATTTATCATACTTTTTATCCATAGTATGAATTCACTGAAATTTATGATTTCAATATTAAAATAATGGTTTCTTTTGTTTTTCTTCCAAAAGCCATCTCCTTTAAAACCCCGACATCCCTTCAGTTCTAATATAAAAATAATTTGTAATAAATATCATGCTGAAGTAATATTATAGGCTAGTTATTAATGGTCAGGCAAATATATTTTAATTATTTCCAGTTCATTAAAAAAAACAAGGTCAAGTTTTAAATGTATTTTTAAAAGTCAGATTTTGCACCTTGGAAATTTTTCATATAGATAGAATCACAAACCAGAACATTTACATTTAATTCATATATCTTTATTTTTCAAAAAGTAGTTACATTGAATTTATTTATTCTTATTTTTCTTTCCAAGGGTACTTACTTTTTTATTTTGCTTCATGCAACAATTTTCTGTCTCTTTTTTTCCTTTATTTTATTGGGCTTCTTCTTTCCCATCCACTGTAATTTATAAATGGCCAGAGTATGTCCCATATATGATATATTGATCAGCTCTTACTGCATAACAGATTGCCCAGAAAATCTGTGACTTAAAACAACGAACATTTGTAAGTATTCGTGCTTTTCTGAAGGGTTAGCTGAAATTGAACTGGGCTCAGCCTTGTAGCTTTGCTGTCAATCTGGACAGTACTGCCGAATGCCCAGGGTGAGTCCGTTATGCTGAGGGGTGGAGGGTGGTTCCCTTCATGCTCGCATCAGAGTGCCTCCATCAATGTTAAATCTTAAGTCATTTTTTTTTTTTTCCCCTGCAGAGCTAAGTTGGGCCTCAGACCTGTCTGGCCCTAGAGTTCACTGAAGCTATGTACAGTGATTCTCTAACGGAGCAGGCCCTGTTTTTCCTTCTGGATCTGGTGTCCACTTTGTTCTTTGTTAACTCTTTCTTTCTCTTTTACATTATACAAAGTCTAGAGTTGATGGTGCTTGGGCAGTTAGTTAAAAGCCTTGAGGAATCTAACATATATTATTTTAAAATTTAATTAATCATTCTTCTTTGCCTTCCCTTAGCACCGAGTTGTACTGGAGGGAAAACACTTATGCGCCTGCTCTCTGAACAGCCACTGCTGTATACTCCTAAGGAAATAAGAGCAAACGTGACCCGTGTCTGCCCCAGAGGAAGACTTTCACTGTGAAGTTCTTTAGCATTTCACCACTGCTCTGTGGCCGTGGAAGCAAACACTAATATGGATGTGCAGTGCTGAGCCCTGACGAGGAAGATGGATCTGAACTACTACCGAAACCCAGAATCGAAAGCAAAGAGCGAGACCCTTTTAAGACCCTGAGATTTTGGTTCGTAAAGTAGGCTTTCCCCAAAGTGGAACTACATGGAAAGAAATAGATACATGTAAATGTAATTAATGGCCCAGGTGAACAGGAATAATCTTACAGGTTCAGCAAAGTAAGATCCTAGGTAAGAACATGAGAGTGATTCTCCTAAGTCCACGGTTCTTTTTTTGCTCACTCTTTGCAATGCAGATTGATGGCCTTTAGATCGCTCAGGCCAGACACTGTGTCAGGATGAGTAGGACAAAATGAAAGTCTGTGTGAAGTGCGATGGCTTAAAATGCCAGGCAAAGGAGGCAGCTGCACGTTTCCTGGGTGCTATCACTCCAGCCTGGTGGAGCCGGAGTTTGAATGTAGAAGTATTGATCGGGGAGGTATCTTTGGAGGAGTCATTTATCCCGCCCACGTTTTACGTCAGAGGAACCTTGGAGTGAAATTTAAGATGCT
>PVIC010014226.1:0-36888 GCA_004025085.1 Thryonomys swinderianus
TCCCTGGCGGCCCCAGGGCTTACAGGTCTGTGGGTCTGGGGCCTGCTGTGGGGTGGCCATGTCCCTCTGCCTGGGCCCCCAAGATGAAAAGCAGGGCCAGCCGGGGCTGGCATCTCCTTGGACATCACACAAGACATCAGCGGCCCTTGGCGCAGTCTGCCCCCAGGAGGAGCAGCCCTAACCCAGGGGTTTGAGATTTTCTGGGGCTGGGTAGGCATGGGGTGTTGGTCAGCCTGAGGTACTGACCACTGGTCATCCCAGGGCACCCAGCCGGGTCCCAGCGGGCGACAGGCCATTCGGGGTCAGGGCTGAGAGCTGCTTCCCGTGCTGGCACACATCTACCCTCTGTCTGTGTGTCTGGCAGGCTGGGCTGCCCCTCAGGGCTCCTCCCCCAGGAAGCCCCGTCACCATGCATGCTCCCTTGCTTCACCGCACAACCCAGGGGACAGAAGGTTCACACGCGGGGAGCCCGGAGGCAAGGAGCTTCGCTCATGGGGGCCGGCCCGGGGCTCCTGGTGAGAACGCTGTCGCCAGCACCTGGGCTTCTAGAATTGGAGCACGCCTGGGCTAGCTCAGGCTCCCCGCGGGGCCAGCTCATGGGTCCAGGGCCCGGACCGTGGACCCTGGGTCTGAGCTGTGAGTCCCGGCCCAGACCGTGGCCGGAGCCCAGCCCTACGCTGTGGAGGCCTCAGGGGGGCACTGGGCAGGGCCGGGATCTCCCCCTGCCCGCGGCTCGCGGCTCTGGGTCTGCCTCGGTAGTGGGCGACTCCACACGCATGCCCGTGTGCAGCCCTCCTGGGCTCGCCTTCCCACGGCCCGCCGGGCCCAGCCGTGCCCTGGGCCCCCCATGCTCCTCTGAGACCCTGGGGACCAAGCGCTGCTTGCTTGAGAGCCCCTCTGTCTTGGTTGTAGCCCTCAGGCAGCTCCCCTGGGGTGACCACCGGCCCTGTCCATGGGTCGCCTTGCCCGGCCCTCGACACCCCAAACCAGCCTTCGGCTGTGCTCTGTCTGCCCAACCTGTTCCCTTCTAACCCGGTGCCCAGGCTGCCAGGCTACCGCTCCAAGGAGCCTAGGCTGGGGTAGGGACTATCTTACCGCCCCGCCCACCCCAAGCCCCGCACGCCAGACTCCAGGCCAGCTCTAACAGCACGACCTATGCTCCGGGGCAGGGCAGGCCTCTTTTCTTGAGACAGGGTCTCGCTTTGTAGTTCAGGCTGGCCCTGAGCTCACTATGGTGCCCAGGCAAGCCTGGAACTCAGCCAACCTCCTGCCTCTGCCTCCCGAGTGCCGGGATGACAGGTGTGAGCCACCACACTTGGCACTGTGGTATGTGGTTACTGGGGACAGAACTCGGGATCTAGTGCTTTCCAGGCAGATGCCAGCACCGCTGAACTAAATCCCCAGCCCCAGGCCTCAGTTTCCCTGTAGCGCATGACCTAGTGTGAGCAGGCTCAGGACACGAGGGCCCATCATCTTCAGGAGACTGAGCAGAAGAAAGCACAACAGAAAGCTCCAGAAGACAGACCCCTACCAGCCAGGGAAGCAGAGAGTGGATTGCGATGTCGGGGTGTGGGGTCGGAGCTTTGCCATGGTGCTTTGCCATGCACCTCCTGGTAGCACACACAGCAGCCGCTCGGCAGTGCCTGGCGCTGGCTGTGCAGAGGGGCCCAAAGAGCCGCTTGCCCCTCTGCCCCGTCTGGGCCTGGACAGCCAGCCCCAAGACTCTCATACTCCCGTCCCACCCAGCGGGGCTGAGGTCCCAGTGGAGCCTGGGCACCACGCCGGCTGCCTCTGACCCACGGGGCCCAAGTAGCGCTGCCTGTGGCACCTGCTCAGACTCGGGGGCCTTGGCAGTCGCCCCACACAGCCCTGCTGGCCCCGCTCCCTGCAGGTCCGGGCTCCCTGTGTGCCTCCCGGCTGCTGTGGTGAGCCACCCTGGCAGCCTGGCTCTCTCCTGTGCCTGTGCTGGGCGCAGGGAGGGTGGCTCTGCCTCCTCTGCCCTGCAGATGTTGCTGGGCACAGGTAGGCACCAGGCCCTGGGCGCTCACAGGCCACCACGATAGGCCCCAGCTAGCGAACAGTGAGCAGCGTGAGGCCACAGGCCGGATGCTGGACTCAGCAGCCAGGGACACAGCGACCTGTCTTTGGATGGGGAGCACGGGGCAGGCGTGGCGGCCTGGGGACCCTGCCCTGGGCCAGGAGCACATGCGGGTGCTTCTGCTGTCACAAGTCCTGCTTCCTGGTGACCTTAGGGGACCTTGGCCATGGTGACCCGACAGGGGCCTCGCCCCACTTCTGTTTCCTGGCTGGTGGCTGGCTGAGAGGGCCTGCTGGCTCACAGATCCCTCAGAAGGAGCACCCCGAGAGCACTGCCCAACTGTGCCCCGCTGAGACGGGTGCACAGGGAGAGGCAATCTCCAGGGTTCTCCCCCCACCTACAACTTCTCCGGACAGCTGTGTCTTCAGGCTGAAAGGCAGACACCATGGTCAGAGGGATGGGCCAAGAGGTGGACGGACGGACAGTCAGCTGATGGCTGGCAGAGGCTTCGGGAACTGGCGGAAGCCAGGGCGGGTGGCCGGCGGGTGGCCTGGCAGGTCCTGGAAATCCTCACTTCCTGTTTTCCTAACAAAGGGCCTCTGTCCCCCCAGGAAGGCCACTGGCCAGTGGCAGCGGACACGCCTTTTCCGTAAACAGGGTTGTTTTCCTTTTTTCCTCCCCACACAATAACAGCGGCCCCAAGCCCCCATCCTGTTGCCTGTCACTGCCAGCCAAGGAGCCCAGGCTGTTGAGCGGGAAGGGGTCCAGCAGGGGGCCATCCTGGGCTGGCAGCCACCCTGTCCCTGCCGGGATGAGGCCACTGGCCAGGGTGGGACAGGAATTCAGCTGCGCCCACTCTGTGGGGTGGGGGTGGGAGTGGCTGACGGGCTTCGGGTGGCCGAAGCGGGTGATGGGGTGGGTGGGGGCTCCTGTGATCCTCAGTCTGACCCAGCAGTGCCAGGACCAGAGCTGTGGCTGGACCCTGGGAGGGCGGCAGGTCCAGGGTGGATCTGGGTTGATCACAGCCTGCCTGGGGCCCTGGGAGTGGTGAGCCAGGCGGGCTGCTGGCTTGCCTCACGGTGGAGAGCCTGAGGGCCTCAGGGTAGAAGAGGGCAAAGGACGCTGCGCCAGCCTTGGCAGGGCAAGGGCCACTGCCTGCCCACACGGTCTGGGGTGCTGGTGTGGGGCCACAGAGGGCTCTGAGGGTGCAGGAGCATCATCGGGTCTGTCTGGAGGGCGGAGAGGGTGGGAGCCCCCTCCATGTGCCCACCCCGGGGGCAGGGATGGGCACTGTGCCCAGCGGGCAGCTCTGAGCCGTCAGTGTGCCGCGTGTGTGGGTGATTGTGTGCCCAGCAGACGCCTGAATGAGCCTGTGTGCGGGGCTGAGGCTATTTATAGCAGCTCTGCACCAAGAGCGCTATTAATAGCATAAGGACTTGAATGCACAATGCCTTCCCTGCTGGGGGTGGGGGCAGCCTTGTGGAGACACCCCAGACTGGCACCAGGCAGCAGACAAGGGTGGCTGTTATCTGGGCCACAGCTGAGCAGGGGCATGGCCACCTGGGCGGCAGGCTAGGGCGCCAGGGGGTGCGAAGCTGGGTGCCAGCGGTGGGGAACAGGACGGAGCAGGGTGTGAGGGCTGGGCTCTGGTTCTCAAACGGGGGCGGGGGAGGGCGGGGGAGGGGCCGGGGAGGGCGGGGGAGGGGCGGGGAGGGGGGGCGCGAGTGTGCGAGCAGGGCCGAGGGGCCTGCGGTGTCGCGTCGGAGACCTGCAGCTCCCGCCCCAGTCCGTGTACCCTCCGGGGAACAGCCTCTGCTTCCGCAGCAGGTCCCGCTGGCCGTGCCGCAGCGGGCATGGTGACCCACGGCCGGCCGGCCCCGTCCCGAGTCCCCACGGTGGGAAAGGGGACCCTCGGTCCAGGCGCTTCCCAAGGAGGTGGCAGCCGCCGCCCCCTGCTCCGCAGCGGCCACCAAAGCCTTGTCATTCACTTCTATGGGAGGCGGGACTCCCGGTGACGGCAGGGGCGGAGCAGGTGGGAGGGGCGGGGCCTGGGGGGACAGGGCGGATGGAAGGGGCGGAGACTTAGGCGGGGCGGACGGAAGGGGCGGGGACTGGGGCGGGGCGAGAGGGACGTGGGGTGGTGGTGGTGTTGCGGGTGCGGAAGGGCGGCGGAGGGCGGGTGGGGGCGCTGCTCCGAGCTGCAGGCGCCGTCCCCTCCCCTGACCCGTCCTCTGCCCCCAGCGCAGGACGCTTCAGGAGCCCTCAAGCCGCTTCCACCAGCGGGAAGGCTGGGGTGCCCCTCGCTAGCGGTGTCACGGGTCACCCTGTCCGTGGTGGGCTGAGAGGGCAGACCAGGAAGCGGCCCCCCTCCGTCCTGCAGCAAACGTGCGATGCCCCGCTCTGAGAATCTAGGCTCGGGTCTGGGGGCCCGAGTCCCGGTCTCCAGCCCCCTGGCTTTGGGCATATCCCGGCGGGAGCGGTGGAGAGCACGGCGCCTCCCCTTACGGCTCCCCCAGGAGAGACGGGAAGGGTTGGGGCGCTGCAGACCCTCCAGGGAGCCTCTAGGCCTGAAGCCCTGCCTTGAGGGAGCCCCCACTGCCTCGCAGGAGCCTCCGCCTGGGACCAGGCCTCGGACCCGGGACCCTGCAAGACGCCTCACGTCCGGCACGGTGTAGAGCCCCGGACGGCATCTTGCGGTGACTCCCAGAGCCTCTGAAAAGATGAGGAGGACGGGACGGGCAAAGAGGCCGGGAGAACAGGGATCCGTGGCTCCTGGGAGTGCCGGCCTGGGTGGCAGGCGGCAGGCTGGGTCCTAGCACCAAAGGGGGTGCCCAACCTCGACCCCGCTGTGAGGCCACAGGGTCCCCCAAAGGCCAGCCGCGTGCCCAGCCCCTCAGGGCCTGTCCACGGCGAGGAGCAAAGCCCAGCTTGTCTGGTAGGGACGTGCGGGTGTGGTGGGGGCACATGGGGACAGTTCTCAGGGCCGCAGACCCAGTGCGGCCTGGCAGGACACGGGGAGCTGTGGGTCGCGGAGTCCTCCTGGAGCTCAGCCCCCAAGCCGGGCACTGGTCAGAATGAGAAGCCAAGGCCCAGGGGGAGGAGTCCGGGAGGGAACTGACAGCCTCGCTGAGTGACGTGGGTGGTGTCAGCCTCGGTCCTTGGTGTCTGGCTTGGAGCCCCGAGCCTGTGGGCTGTGGGCAAGGTTAGCAGGACGCGGTGTACCTGCGCAGACAGGTGCCAGCTGGAGAGCCCAGCTTGCAGGAGATGCTGAAGGGGGCAGGAAAGCGAGGGTGGTTGTGCGTACGGACACATCAGTGTGCGCAGTTTCCAGACTCACAGCCCCCAGAGTAAGGAGGGGCCCACTGAGACCCCCGCCAGCAGAGAGCTGGTCGTGGCATGGAGGGCCGGTGGCGACCCGGGGCAGCAGAGTGGGCAGGCGTGGCGGTCACCCCGGCGGCACGCCCAGCTCCAGGTGCATGGCGGGAGTGCTCCCTTCCCACCCTGACTGGGAACCCTAACTCGCGTCCATAGTGCGCGACACAGGGCTGCAGCCCATCACCCTCTTTGTACAGCACCGTCCTGGGCACTGCAGCACCCGTGCCCGCCCTGTGCCAAGGCAGGGCCCGAGGGGCGGTCGCCTTCTTATTGCTGGAACAGAAGCCCCGACACCCGCAGCTAGGAAAAGAGCTTCGCTCGGCTCCGGTTGGTGGAGGGTTCCGTCCCCGGCTCCAGAGCTGTGGGATCAGGGTCAGGACCCGGCACGGGGACCATGGAGTGAGGCGACCCGTCGGGGCTGGAGGGGACAGCAGGCTGTCCTCCTGGACGCCACAGGCTCCGTCCTCTGGACCTGCCTGTCGGAAGCGCCACAAGCCCAGCTAGCTGCGGTCAGCGCCGTAGCGCTGTGGGAGTGACCTCCGGGCCTGGCAGCCCCCGTGGAAGAGAAGTGGCTGTGTGGGCAGCACCCCAACACCTGCCACCACTAGAGTCCCTGGTGCCCCCCGGGGCCCCAGGCAGAGGCTGGGCCGCTGTCCCCCATCTCCTGGCTGTCTGGCTGTCCTCGCTCCAACCCCGCCCCGGGGACCCCTGCTGGCTGGCTGCCGGGACCCAGGGAAGATGGTGTGAATCCAGGGGTGGACTTTTTGTTTTTTCAGTACTGGGGATTGAACCCTGGGTGTAACAAGTACATTTCCAGCCAATTTACAGTGACTGCAGACAAGTTCTGTTCCAGGAGAATTGTTTGTAAGTTGGATTTGCTTGAAAATTGACAAAGCGAGTCTCATAGAGTTTACCTCTGAAAGTTCGTGACTCTATTTGTAAGTCAGGGACTTACCGTTTTAATTTTTTAATTTTTTTTTTTGCTTTTTGGGACAGGGTCTCGCGTTGTAGTTCAGGCTGGCCCTGAGCTCACTATGGTGCCCAGGCAAGCCGCCGCGAACTCAGCAATCCTCCTGTCTCTGCCTCCCAAGTGCTGGTTACCGTTTTTATTTTGTTTGGAGATAAGGTCTCTCGTAGTTTTCCAGGCCGCCTCAAATGTGAAATCCCCTGCTTCAGCCTCCCAAGCAGCTGGAGTTATAGGTGACTGGCACCATGGCCTGCCTGTGTGGATATTTCAAATCTGTTTAACACCCACGAAGACGCAGCTGCCAAGGGAGAGGCTGGGAAGCCAGGTGGATGGAACGGCTTGCAGGGGACTCCATCGGACCCCTGGGGGCGTAGCTGGCTCAGGGGCTGGCAGGGGCTGTGTACCTGCTGGATGGCGAGGCTGGCCCGGGGTCCCCAGGGTGCGCTCAGGACCATCCCTACGGAGCCTGGCCACTGCCCAGGTTGGCCCGTGGGACCGGGGTGGGCTGAGCAGCACCCTTGGCCCTGCCTGCTCCCCTGGGACCCCAGGCGTCGTTCCCACCTCTGCTGAGATCCAACAGCTCACAGAACACTGTGTCTTGCAGGTGCCATAATGCAGCATTGGCCCCCACGGGAAGTCAACACGGGAAAGCAGTGACGTGTTACTTCTGAAAGTCCTGGCCCCATGGGTCCACCCACAGTTGTGGCTAAGAGCCCTTAGATGGCCCCAGGTCACAGGCCAGGGAGGCCAGAGTCGAGGCTCCTTCCTCACGGTTACAGGACGTCCTGCTCTGGACCTGGCTGGTCCTGTGCCAGGGCAGCAGAGCACCTTGCTGTCCTGCAAAAGGGTGGCCAGGGTGGTCCTGCAGTGCCACCTGCTGGCCATGTGTCTCCAGGTCCTGGCCCAGGGAATGACACCACAGGGCTGATACAGATACTCCTGGGATCCCCTGGGCTGGGACCCTGTGCTGTGGACACCAGACCGCAGTCCCCAGGCCCATGTCCTACACTCCAGCCACCCCCAGCTGCCCTTGCTCTTCCTGGCAGGAGTCCCGCTGGGGCTGTCACCCCTCCTGGCCTGTCCCTATCCTGTTCACCTCCGGGTTCCAGCCGTGGGCCCTCAGCTCTGGTTCCTCCGGGAGACACTGTCCTGTTTACAGGGCAGAGCAGACGGGCAGCTGAACGGGGTGGCGGCGTCTGGTGGCAGTGAAGACTGTTTCCAGGTCCTGCAGGAGGAGGCACCCAGGAGCGTACACCCCTTCTTCCCCCACATCCTTGGGCCCTGGTCTTAGGGTGGGGCGCAGCGCCACCTGCAGGACTCATGTGGGTTCCGCTGAGGCTGCCTCCGTAGAGCCTGGCCGTCCCTCCTGGGCCTGGACAACACCCGCCACTAGAGCCCCCGGGACCCTTCCGGGCCCAGGCAGAGGCTGGGCTGCTGTCCTGCTCAGTGTCCCTGGCAGTGAGCACCCTCCCGGCCCCTGACGTCCATCTCCTGGCTGTCTTGCTGTCCTGGCTCCAACCCAGCCCCGGGGACCCTTGCTGCCTCAGTTCTCATACTTGCCGCCCCACCTTCAACCACTGCCCACCCACGTGCCATCCTGAGTCCTGGACGTCCCCAGCTGCAGTCTGGTCTCTCACCCAAGGCCCAGGGGCTCAGCCGTGTGCCCTCACCGCCTCCCTCACTGCGTCTCTTTCCATTCTACCATGTCCCCCATGTGGTGACCAGAACCCCTTGGCAGGACATCATGACCTGCCAGCTTACTGGCTGTTTTGGGGCCCTATACAGGAGCCTGCCCACTAGGCACGCCTCACGTCCCCCTGGAGCTGGACAGAGGACACGGCAGGCTGGACGGGATGGAGGGCAGGTGCAGAGATGCCGGGATCATGCAGCCTGCAGAGTGGGTACAGCTGTGTCCTCAGGCTGGGGTCACCAGGGACCCAGAGGGTAACCACCAGCGCAGGTCATCCGACCAGGACAGCTGGCTGCAATGGCCACCCTTCACAAGGACGAGCTGGGCCACTGGAGGGGCCCTGGAAGGTCGGGCCAGGACCAGAGCCTTGGGGCCCAGTGCAGGGCAGTGCAGCAGCCCGCGGGCCAGGCCAGCGTTGGCTCCTCACTGCTCTCACGTGCTTCGATGGTCCCGCCGCCAAGGAGAGGTCGGCAGGGTCCTCCTGGGCCGCTGGGCCTGGCTCTGGCCCGCAGGGGTGGCCATGGCTCCTGGCAGTGGGAAGTGCAGGGAGCAGAGTGGGGGCCCAGCTCCCCACCTCCAGGGCGCACTGCCTGCAAGTACCCTGGCAGGCCCAGCCTCACACAGGGCCTTGGGGACACGTCACGACATGGGAGCTGCAGCAGGGAACCTGGCCGGGCCGCGGGCCCTGCTCAGGGCGTGATGACCTCGGCAGCTCTAGGACAGGCACAAGCTGCACAGCGTCAGAGGCCCCTGCTTTTCTGTATGGCAACTGTAGGAGTCGACCCAGGCGCGGCCTGCCTCGGGCCGGATGAGGTTCCACTCAGCAACTCCTCAGCCCTTCGTGTGTTATGCTGAGAGAGGATCCAGCAAGTTGCTCAGGCGGGTCTTGGACTTGCACTGCTCCTGCCTCAGCTTCCTGAGGAGCTGGGATCTCAGGTTTGCACCACACAGCCAGCAAGGTCCACATAATTTCAGTCACATGAATCACATGTTTTAGTCCTACCTTCAATGGTCGATTTTATTATAAAGAACAGTATCAAAATATACGAATCTGTTTAACAACAACCAAGAAATGCAGCTTTTTAAAGGCCAAATGAGAATCAACCATTTCCAAGCAGCAGCTGTTCCCACACAGCCTCCTGAGTAACTTAAAGGGCAGGGCTGCCCTCTGGCCCTGGGCGCGCGGTCACAAGTCCTCTCGGGAGGGCGGCTGTCTCGGGGTCTCTGTTGTGGCTTCTGCCAGGAGACACAAGTCACAGAGTGAGACGTGAGGCTGTGCTGAGGGCCACGGGGGCTCCGGCCCTGGTCCCCAGCTGGCCAGGCCTGGGACTGCTCCCAGCCCCTCTGTGTGCAGTGGCCTTCTAAGGTGGCCATGGGGACTTTGAGCTCACGCGCGGTGCCCCGTCCGCTTATAGGGTGATCTGGCCAAAGGCTGAGCCCTGCTGGGGTGCGGAGCTGTGAGCGCTGTGGCCAGGGAGGCACCGGGTGCCAGGTGTGGGACACGCCTTCCTTTGAATGCTTTGAACCTGCCTCCCTCCAGCTGTCCACCTCTCGGCCCAGGGGACCCTCACAGGCTGACCTGTCTGCCCAGGGGGTTGAAGTCCTACCGACCCTGACCGTGGTGCTGTTTAGAAACGGGGTCCTGCAGATTATCAGTAAACATCGGGGTGGGGGCCTGGCGTCCTCCTGGGCACGGAAGGCCACCTGAGACCCCCGCAACCTCCACGGCGCCCGCCTTGGACCCTCGGCCGGCCCCGCTGGCTGACACAGACCCTCCGCGGGGCCGCCGTCTGCCGCAGGTGCCTCCCAGCCCCTCGCTCCTGCCTGTGGGCCCCTCGGTGCAGTGCAGGGCCCAGGCTGCGGAGGCCCTCGGCCTGTCAGCTGCTCTGAGAGCCCTTCCGCTCGCCCGCTGCACACTCACCGCCCCCAGCTGGTGGTACACATGCGTCTTCTGTCTCCTCATAGCCGTCAGGGCACACGCAGACGAAGCTCCCGAGGGTATTGTAGCAGTTTTCGTCCTTCCTCGTACATGGCTTTTCTGCTAGTGAGCATTCATCTATGTCTGAGGTAAAAGATCCATTTCAAGAGGTTATTTCCTTTGGCAAACACACATCGCTGACTGAAACTTGTCCACCTAAAATTCATCTAGAAAGGAAGTGCAGATGACAAGGCAGAGGGGGGCAGAGGTCAGGAGGGGCTGGGCACCACGCCCAGCCCACGGCCAGGCCCTCACGCAGGGAGCCCAGTGTGCGTTCAGCAGCGCGCACACACGCTGTGGAGGTGGCCTGGCCACGGGGTGAAGTCAGAGCTGACCGGACGCAGGAGGGTCAGGCACACACGGCCCCGCCAGGGATGCGTAAGGAGCTGGGTCTGCAGGACGAAGCTGAGCGCCTTCCGCCCCCAGCACCCCTGACCTGCACACTGCCCGTCCTCCTTCGCGTAGCCGGGGACACACTCCTTGCACTGTGCTGGGCCTTTCCCTGTGCAGCCCACGCAGGTGGAATCGCAGTCTGGAAGCAAGGAGGGTGAGGGCGTCAGTCCGCGGCCGTAGCCTGTGCTGGGCCCGACACTGCTCTCCCTCCCGGTGGGAATCGGGCGTTTCTCCTCGTGAAGCACCACAGCGACAGCCTAGCCCGGCCTGTCTGACCCAGCGGTGCAGCCGGAGTGGAGACGGAGCAGGCTGCGGAGAACCTCGGAAGTGGAACCCGGCTCCGGCTCAGTCCCCGGGGCTTCAGGGGAGCACCTAGGCGGGAGCCCTCACTGTCCAGCACACAGCTGCTGGCCTGTAAGCCCCTGCCGGTGACTGCAGGGGTCCCGCCTCCCAGGACGCCTCGATGCTACAACACGCGCTCCCTGGGCTGGGCAATTCGCAGAGTGGACTTTTACCCAGGAGGACACAGCAAGTTCAGGACCTGCTAAGGGTTAACGTCCAGCAACAGAGACGTGGGGCCAGGGGTTTAGCTCAGTGGTTCTGGTGTCTGCCTGGCAAGCGCAAGGTCCCAAATTCGATTCTCAGTAACCACACACCACAGTGCCGGGTGTGGTGGCTCACGCCTGTCATCCCAGCACTCGGGAGGCAGAGGCAGGAGGATTACTGAGTTCGAGGCTTGCCTGGGCTACATAGTGAGCTCAGAGCCAGCCTGACCTGCAAAGAGAGACCCTGACTCAAAAAAAAAAAAGAGACAGGCATGTTCCACCCTTACTAGTGCAACAGATAGAAAGGCTTTTCTGCAGCTAGTACCTACTGTTTTTGCCATGTGAAATGTTTTAAAAACAGAATGTTCTGAAATGATAGCAAGCAGTGACAGACATTCAGGAAGAGACAGAGCTGTACTGGGCCCAGAGAGGATGAGTGCCCAGGTCCCGGGCACCAGGCACCTTCGCAGGAGTAGGAGCCCACGACGTTCTCACAGTGCTGGGTGCTGTTGCAGGGAGGCGTGTCCGCCGCACACTCGTCCACGTCTGGGAAAGAACAGCACGGTGACGTGGAGCCGGCCAGCAGAGACCTCGGGACGGCCACAGAAGGGCGGGACTCACGTCCTCGGCCGCCTCCCCTGGGCAGGGTGGGGACTCCTGGGACTGGCTGGCTGTGAGCGCCACCCCAGGCCTCCTGCCCCGACTCACGCTGTGAAACCCGATGGGAAGAGCCCCTCACTTGCCTAAGGCCAAAGAGCTGCTGGGGGGTGAAACCAAAGCTCACGTACACAGTGGGATGGGGAGGCGCACTGCCAGGCCCCTGGACTGCACAAGGTGGACAGGACTGGGGCTCAGACCACAGGAGCATGGTGACGGACCCCAGGGACGCGTGTGGTGGCCGTGGGGATGGGGCATGGGCAGGAAACACAAGAAATAAGGCCACAGTTGGGCCTACGTAACCCTGCCCCACGGCGTAGCCCCTGAGTCGGCCTCCTGTTAGGAGGTGATGCCTCTTTCAGGCTGAGCAACCCAGAGCTTCAGGAAGGCGGGGCCAGGGTGGCAGGCCACACGGGTGCTTGAGAGCACAGAGTGACCTCCCACCGCCAGCAGCCCTCACCCAAGCAGGCGTCCTCCACGCGTGCCCACCCGACTTCACACTCGCTGCAGTCCCTGTTGGTTGGGCCCACGCATGTCTTGCAGGATTCATCACAGGCTGGAAGGCAAAGGTGGCTGCGTTAGGGACATCCTTATGGTGTGCGGGTTCCTTCCAGATAGCCCTGCAGAGGACGTTAGGAACCATGGCTCAGCGGGGAATAAAACACAAGACAGAAAACAGCGAGATCGGCTCATTTAGAGAAGCGGATTCTGAGGCTCAAAACACGCCCAGGCTTAGGAGAACCGCCGCCAGGGCTTCGTGCTGGGAGCCATGAAATGCGCGGCCTGCCACGGCACTGCAGGGCGCTTACGGGGCCTGTGCCAGCTGGGCCAGGCCTTGCCCCATCACTGACCCCATGGTGAGGCGCCCACACCCACAGCTGAGAGGCAGAGCGGAGCGGGACCAGGATCTGGAGAGGGCCGGCCCGACTGCAGCCATGCGGCCGTCGCAGCTCCAAGGGAGGAGTCAACGCACGCGGCTTCTCAGTGTGCCAGCCCGAGGAACTGCCCACGTGCCACTCTGAGGGTGTGGGCAGCGGCGGCAGCATCCCCTTCACACGGCAGCACTCTGGAAGGGCTCGTGCGGGGACCAGCCTCCAGGTCAGGACGGCTCCACGCGGCCCCTGCCGGCTCAGGGCGCCTCTGCTCCCTCTGGGCCTCATCTGGGCAGCTCACGGCTCCTGCACTCTGCCTGTTGATGGATGCTCAGCAGGGCTCTCAGGGACAGAGAGCCTTGGCCAGAACACTGCGGGCAGTCAGTGGGGCACAGCCCAGGGTGTTCTCAGGTCCACGAGCCAAGGGCGGCTAGCTCAGGGTGACAGAAACGGCCGCGCAGTGGGCCGAGTCTTTAGTTCTCCCCTGAGGGCTGGAAGGGGAGGCAGTTTCTTCCTGGGCCTGGCTGCTCAGAATGTTCATGTCTCCCCGGAAGGGCCATGTCTTCAGGCCTCCTATGCGCTCCAGGAACCTGGGCTGCGTTGAAGGCCCTACTCCCACCTGCGCAGCCCAGCCCCGCCCAGCACTGCCCCTACCTGTGCAGGTGCTGTGGGTTTCGGTCTTCAGTGACTGGAAGTAGCCATCTATGCAGTCAGTGCACAGTGTCCCCTTGTAGCCTGTATGACACTGGCAGGACCCATCTCCCTCTCTGCTGCCATCTCCGTTGCACTGGCCGTGCCCGCTGCAGGGCATCTTGGATCCACCCTGGCATGCTGGAGAGGTACAATCCATGCTCACGGTTTACCCCGGGTGGCTGGCTGTTTGGGCCTCTTCCTAAGACCTAAGCCTTATGCCATGCTGCCGAAGACACTACCAGCTGCTGAGGGAATCGGGGTTCAGGGGCTCCGGGGCCTGGAGAGCAACAAGGGGTCACCTGTGTGGGAGTGAGCTGCGGCTACCAACTCAACTACCAAGTGTGGACTTGGGCAGCCTCACCCAAAGCTGGGCAAAGCACGTTGATGCATCTAGTGTGGGGCAGAGAGAGGGGCAGGTAGGAAGTGGCTCCAGCCTGCACAGGGGCTAAACTCCTGCCATCGACACAGCCCGGCCCACGGTGGCTTCAGCAGCTCCCAAGAGGAAGCTCAGCTCCACTGCAGCACACGCTTTCCAGAAACACCCGCCAGGCCCCAGTCGAGCCCTTTCAAAGGGAGGCTTTGCTGCACAGGTGAGTTCCTGTGTAATTTCCATATTGAACCTCGACCTCAGTTCTCCAGCCCAGAGAGAAGAAGCCCCCTCAAAATCAAGTCCCTGGACATCTACAGTCCTGGGTACCGGAGTCCCACACCACTGGGGCAGGGCTCTAGAAGCTAATGCAGCCCAGTCTCCTCTGGAAATCACAGAGCAATACAAAGAATGAAGACTCGAGATCCGCTAAGGAAAAAACGTACCACTACAGTCTGGCCCGTAGGTCCCTGGAGAACAGCACGCTTCCAGAGTCTGCACGCAGAACCACTCATATAGGTCCGGGTTCTCCTCCTTCCTGAGAACGGGACGCCGTTGTAATCTCAGGCAACAAACGTGCTGTGTGAAGCAGCCTATCCCCGCAGGATTAAGCTCCAAGACCCCAGTGGGTCCCCATACCAAATGTTTAAATACCGTGCTTTTGTTTGTACATCTACACATTCAGTAACGTCTAACTTACAAATTACAGTAAGCCAAATAACTAATAGTAAAATAACAAGTGTGTACTGAAAGTGGATTGCTTCACTGAAATTCCCCAAGTGGTATCTTTGGGTTGAGATTGGTAGTGGGAACTAAGCCATGGGAAGCCACCCCTGGCCGGGACGCTGGTACGGGGGCTGGGGCTGTGTGAGCAGGGACGCGGGCCCTTCTAGCTGGTCTCCTGCTGTGGCAGCCTTGCGCGCATCAGATCGAAGGAGACACTGGTGTGCAGTGCCGCTGTTTCTGTATTTGCTGAGGTGACACAAAGCTGGCGACCTAGCCCCGCGCTCACAGATGCAGCCACCACGTCTCCAGGTTCTCCTCCTGTTCTTCCACCAGCTTGTTACACTCGAAGTCGCTGCTCTCACACAAGCCCTCCATGATCTCCAGGAGCCGGATCTCACTGAAACAGCCCGCCGGGACGCCAAGGGTTACTTTACAGGCCACCCAGTCAGAATTCAGCCCATTTTAGTGGGGTAAACTGGGACCTGACACCAAATGGGCACCTGGGAGGGTCGAGGGGGCTGTGCTTCGGGGAAGGAGGCACCGGGCAGCCAGAGGCCCAGGGGTGGGATGGGGGTTTCACTCGGCCTTTTCAAAAGGCCACCCTCTGCGGGCATTGAGAAGTGCCCCTACGGACCATGAGGAAGCTAAGGCAGCGAGGGGCCAGCAGAGCAGGCCCAGGCCAGCCGCAGAGAAGGCTCATCCCTGGGACCCTGTGCGCCTGCCTTCAGGACAGGACCCTGCGCTTCCTGGCGGCTCGCCCAGGCCAGGTGCCCCGGCACGCACCTGAACTCGTACTTGGACAGCGTCTTCTCCTCCCAGGCTGTGTTGCCGCCGCCGAAGTTCTTGTTGGCCGTGTTGGCCATTCCCTGCGGGGGAGGCGGCACCGGCTCGCTGCGCACCGGGGTCCCAGATCCCAGGATGCGACCCCCGCCGTGCTCGGTGACTCGAGCCTCGTCGTCCTCGAGCCTCTGACCCCCGAGACCCCAGTCTTTCCCTGCGTCCCCAGCCCACCTGGTTGAACTTGGCCACCAGCGTCCCGCACCGCTGGCAGAGCGTCCTCTTCTCGTCAGTGCAGAGCGCAGGCGGCAGCACAAACAGCAGCAGCAACGGACAGAGCGCGGCTTCGGGTGGAGGGCGCATGGCGGGCGGGCGACCGGTAACGTAGAGCGACTCGCCGCTCCACCTCCGCCCACCCGGCCAGTGCCGGCTTTTCCCGGGGCTACTAGACGGCGTCGTTGAGACCCCACCCATCCCTCAGCCTGCGCGCCACCATTGGCCGGCAGGATCTGCCCCGCCCGATGTAGCCCAATCCGCACTCGCCACGAGCGGCGACCAATGGGGAGGCCCCGGGTCAGCATCCCGCGGGAGAGGAGCCGGCCGCGGCATCGGAGCGCAGCCTCGGGCCCCGCCCCTTGCCCGAGCGGCCCGTGGCGCCCATCTTTACTCCGGGCGAGGCTGGCGCTCCGCCGCGGCAGCAGCCGGGCTGTGGCGGCCATGTTAGATTTGGGCGGGGGCTTCACCTCCGTGCCCTGCTTCCGTCCTTTCGCTTCCGGCCGAGCGCAGCCCGGGAGATCAAACTGACTGACGGCGTCGGGGGCGGGAGAGGTCAGCGTGCACCGGCGGGGCGGGGGCTGGGACTTTTGGGGCGGGCGGCGGAGGCGGGGGCGCCGTTCCGGGATTGGCCCCAGCGTTTCCCCGGCTTTACAGTGCGTGACGGCCTCTGGCTTCCGCTCCTGAACGCTGATTTCTACTTGGGACCCGGTCTCTCCCTTGAATCCCGGGTTTCTCACTTGGGGGCTGGGCTTCTCATTTGAGCGCCGGCCTCCTCATCTGCGGGCCCGGCTGATCACCTGGGAGCCGGGCTCTTCCCTGGGCGGGGCTGGACCTCTCCTGGGATCTAACCCGCACCTGAGAACCTGAGCCGCGCACCTGCGATCGTCTCCAGGGGCCCTGCAATCCCAGGTGTGCCTGAGGTCACGGGCACTCACTCACTGAGCTAGTTTAAGTGAGGAAAAGTGCAGCGTACGTTACCCGGATTTTAAAGAATTCTTGTTGGCGATGTAGGAAAGAATAGCCAGAAGGAAGAAGTACAAGTAACGCAAAGTTTTATAGGGGCAGCAGGTCGTTTCTGTTCGAGGCCGAGAGGCTAGCAGCTTGGACACGTGAGCTGAGCAGTGTAAGCGGAGGCCTGGGGATCCAGGCTATCGATAGGCACAAGAGGGCCTTCGAAGGCCATTTCCTGGTCTGAGATGCCGACACCTTGTAAGCCACAGTCGTTGGCGTGACCTGAGCCTGTCTGAACCTTGGGCACCTGCCACTTCAGATCATAGCGGCTGCCGAGCAGGGCACCAGCCCTTCCAGGGAGGCTCCGTCGTTCCGTTCGTGGTGTTTTGCATTTGCCATGTCCTGCTCTGGGTCTTCTGGTGCCTGAAACTCAACGGCAAGCATGATGGGGTCCTGCAAGGAGCGTTTCACCCCCTGGATTTACCTTCCGGGGCCCCCGCTGGAGGTGCAGTATCGGTGCTTCCTGTTTGTGTACTTTTGGGTTTTGTTGTTGTTGTTGTTGATGTTGTGACAGTGAGAGAAACGGAGAAAGTATCTCTCGGGAGTGTTCTGTGGCCTCTGCATTCCTGACCGAAGGGTTTAGCATCTTCCTGGTGTGAGGAGGTCTCTGCTTCAGAGGTTTTACTGAATTTCTCCTGCAGCTACTTTGTTGTGTGCTGGCAGCTAGCACTGCCTCGGGATGCGAGTCCAGACCCTCGAAGCTGTCGTGGACCTGCTCCTGGGTCGGCCCCTCAGGCTCTGTCCTTAGTGCTGAGGAGATGGCGCTGGAAGACCAGCCGACACCCTGCCCAGATGGAGTTTAAAAGGGGGCACACATAGCTACAGTGCTTTCCTCTGTCTCCTACACAGTGTTTCCAACTGGCTGTTAGATTTTTTTTTTTTGGTACCGAATAGTAACATTTGGGAAAGGAAAAACGTTATGTCATTCTAGCAAGAACTGCGTGCCATTTTGGTCACCCTAAGATTCTTAGGGCCTCTTTTGCCTTCGCCCACCCTCATCATGTGGGATCTCCGCTCCTTCTGGTCGCTCTGCTGCTCACTCTGATCCCGCTGCCGGCTCCCTGTCTGACTAGGAAGCAGCATTAACGGACAGTGAGCGCGGTGGCTCTGCCCCGTGGCTTCCGATCCTTCTGCTTTTGACAGTGCGATCAACCCTGTTTTGGGACAACTCAGAGCCACGCGGCTGCACTTGCTGCCCGGCCCTCTTGTCTCTGTGCTGCTGCTACATCTCACGTGCCTTTGGGAAGCCTCCTGTGAGGGCTCCTGGGTGAAGTTCTCCGGTGTCCGCAGCCCCGCGGCCTGGGAGCGAGGGCTGTGGCTGCCCTGTGTCCTTGGCAGCTGCGCCCTTTGCCCTCGGGTGCATCGCTCCCACTCCATGTTGGGTGCTCAGTGCGGGAGGCCAGGCAGGTTTGGCTCGACTTCTGGCATTGACCTGCTCAAGGGCAAGGCCGTCTCACCGGCTTCCTGGCCTGGGTGTAGAGCAGGTTCCGCAGCTGGCGTCTCTCCAGGAGATCCGAGAGCTGGTCAGGACTGCGGGCTCCTTCACCTTGACTTTTCTTTCAGCCTTCTGCCTGGACAGTGTCGAGCATGCTGGGAGTTACGAGGGCCGCTGAGCACTGCCGGCCCCGCCCCAGGCCTCACGGGTGCAGCTCGAGGCTTCTGAGACGTGGCGGTCTGGCTCTTCGTTCCAGGGTGTACGCCCGGCGTGCTGACCGCGCTTCTGGGAAGGCCCCGGCGGACGCAGACCCATGTCTGGGAAGAAGTCCTCAGGCCGGCGGCCCCTGCTGCTGCTGGGGCTGCTGCTCACTGTCGCCACTGTCCACCTTGTCACCTGTCCGTACACCAAGGTGGAGGAGAGCTTCAATCTGCAGGCCACGCACGACCTGCTCTTCCACCGGCTGGACTTGGACAAGGTGAGCCGCTGCCCAGGCGGGGGTCTCGGTGTTCCCGGGCCTCTCTCTCACTCCTCTCTCGCCTCCCTTGCAGTATGACCACCATGAGTTCCCAGGAGTCGTCCCCAGGACGTTCCTCGGGCCGCTGTCGCTCGCAGTGTTCTCCAGCCCCGCCGTGTGTGTGCTCTCGCTGCTGGGAGTGTCCAAGTTTTATTCCCAGCTGACAGGTAAGGGGAGCCGGGGGAGCGTCCTGTCGCTGGGCCGTGGGCCTGCCCTTCGCCCCGTCAGTCTCGCGTCTGGCGCTCAGGCCTGCAAGTGTGAGCACACGCACTGTGTATCGTCCCAGTAGACGCCAGGGTCGTTGCCGTAGGGACAGCACACCTGTATTGGGGACACGCGGGCGAGATGGTGTCCAGGACACTGAGTTCGAGGCTTGCCTGGGCTCCATAGTGAGCTCAGGGCCAGCCTGAACTACAAAGCGAGACCTGTCTCAAAAAAAAAATTTTTTTTTACTTGAGACATAATATCAGTACTCAGGATACAGTGTAGAGTGCAGTGCATAGCATGTAAGGAGCAAATCGGGAAATGAGCTCTTCCGTCTCACCCGGGGCTTATCACTCCTGTGTGTTTCCCTTTTTCTTCTTGGGTTTTTTTTTTTTTTTTGCTTTTTTTGGAGACAGGGTCTTGCTTTGTAGTTCAGGCTGGCCCTGAGCTCACTATGGTACCCAGGCAAGCCGCCGCGAACTCAGCAATCCTCCTGTCTCTGCCTCCCGAGTGCTGGGATTACAGGCGTGAGCCACCACGCCCAGCATTATATGTGGTAACCGGGGATTGAACTCAGGTCCTTGCGCTTGCAAGGCAGGCGCCGGAACCCTCCGGCCCTCTTCTTGGGTTTTTGAGTCAGGGTCTCACTGTGTAGCCCAGGCTAGCCTTGAACTCAGAGCAATCCTCCCTCAGCCTCCCGAGGGCACCACTGTGTCCAGTGTACGTGGGGAACTCTTGTGACCCTTCGGATGATTTTGAAGTACATTGGACATAGTTGATGGTCTCTGCTGTGTTAGGGACCCTGCGGCCCAGTTTGAGGCCCAGACCACCCTGAGAACATTTTGGGACGTGCACGGCTGGACTTGTGGATGGTCAACAGTCACTGTTTTTCCATTTCTATTGCTTACAGTACAGACTGTTTCAGGTTTTCCCCACTGACCCAGACTCGTGTCCAGCCTAGGGGAGCTGGGACAGGTGTGGATTCCTAGGGACACAGACCCCTCCTGGCAGGGCGGGTGGGGTGTGGTGATCACAGCTGGAGGGCACCGGCAGGCCCTGCCCTGGTGCGGAGGTCCATGCAGGGGCCCGGCTTGGCCTGGGCGCACCCTCTCCCGGGGCTTCTGCAGGTTCTAGGGCGCCGATGGGACCCTCTGGGTCACCGTCCTGCCCACTGCGGGATCCATGCGCTCTTCGTTTCTTTGTTTAGTCAGAGGAGTGCTCGGGCTGGGTGTGATCTGGGGACTGTGGACACTACAGAAGGAGGTGAGGCGGCAGTTTGGGGCCGCAGTGGCCACCATGTTCTGCTGGGTGACGGCCACACAGTTCCACCTGATGTTCTACTGCACGCGGACGCTGCCCAACGTGCTGGCGCTGGCAGTGGGTACGTAGTGGGGCTGGGCCCAGAGGTGCTGCTTCACACGCATCTCCCTGCAGCAGCCACTGCCCTGGTCTGGGGTTCCTTGTGCAGGGTGGGTTCCCACCCGCCCTCCGTGGGCAGTGGCCGAGGGAAGGAGGCCCCTGGTGTTCTAGGGCGGGCTGGGCCTGCTAACCCCTCCTGCTGTCTTGCAGTGCTGCCGGCCCTGGCGGCCTGGCTGCGGCACCAGTGGGCCCGCTTCCTCTGGCTCTCGGCACTGGCCATCATCGTCTTCAGGGCCGAGCTGAGCCTGCTGCTGGGCCTCCTGCTGCTGTTGGCCTTGCTCCGCCGGCGCCTGTCTGTGGGTGCCCTGCTGCGCCATGCAGTGCCCGCGGGGCTCCTCTGCCTGGGTGAGTCAGCGTCCCTGGGTGGTGCTAAGTGGGTTGTTTGGCCTTTTTGGCAAAGACAAGTTTGGGTTAAAAAAAAAAAAAAAGGTCAAATACCTCAACTTCTTTTCCTGGTATGGGAATCGAACTCAGGACCCTGTGCTTGTCAGGCAGCCCTGGCGCCCTGGCTCTGTTTTTTTTTTTTTTCCTTTTTGAGACAGGGTCTTGCTTTGTAGTTCAGACTGGCCCTGAGCTCACTATGTAGCCCAGGCAAGCCTGGAACTCAGCAACCCTCCTGCCTCTGCCTCCCGAGTGCTGGGATGACAGGCGTGAGCCACCACGCCCGGCACTGTGGCATGTGGTATTGATGGCTGGTGGGCGTGAGTCAGCACGCCCAGCATTGTATGTGGATACCGGGATTGAACTCAGGACCTTGCGCTTGCGAGGCAGGCACTGGAATCACTGAGCTAAATCTCCGGTCTGCCCTGGCTCTGTTTTAACTTGTTCAATATCTCAAGCCAGCTCTGCCTCAGCGGTTTGCCAGCGGCAGCCCCAAGGCTGACCCTCACACAGCCCGGAGCCCTCCGGCGGCGGGCAGCAAGGTGGCCCTGGGCAGGGTGCCGGCCCAGCCAGCGCTGACCCAGCGCAGTCAGCTCTCTGGGTGTGAAGTGGCCCAGTACGTGTCCCGTGTGGGCTGGTGCCCGTGGTGCAGGACGGGGCCCGAGCCTGAGCGCCAGGGTGTCTGTGTCCGTTCTGAGGGAGCTTTTGTTCCGCTGTCAGGACTGACGATCGCCGTGGACTCCTACTTCTGGAGATGCCTGGTGTGGCCAGAAGGGAAGGTGCTGTGGTACAACACGGTCCTGAACAAGAGCTCCAACTGGGGGGTATCCTTCCGGCCCCAGCCCGGCGGGGAGGCCCTGGGGAGCCGGGCAGCAGCGGCAGGACCGCCGGGTGGGGCCCTCCGGCCTGCCGCCCCGATCCTGTAGCCGGCAGCCCTCCTTAACCTGCCCTGCAGACCTCCCCACTCCTGTGGTACTTCTACTCGGCCCTGCCTCGAGGCCTGGGCTGCAGCCTCCTCTTCGTGCCCCTGGGCGCCGCAGACCGAAGGACCCACGCGCTGATGCTGGCGTCCCTGGGCTTCCTTGCCCTGTACTCGCTCCTTCCGCACAAGGAGCTGCGCTTTGTCATCTACGCCTTCCCGGGGTTCAACATCGTGGCCGCCAGGGGCTGCGCCCGCCTGTGAGTGCTCTGAGCGGCGGCACCTGCTGGTGTTTCCTTTCCTTTCTCTTGTTGCTGGGGTCGGGACCCAGGGCCTCGAGCGTCAGGCCAGTGCTCACCCCTGAGCTGCCCAGCCTGGCACCTGTTTTCAGTCTCTGCTCACGTACGATGTGGGCAGAGGTCGCCGTGAACACTGGAGTGTGGTACGAGCCCTGTGTCCTGCGCCGTGGACGCTGCCTCGAGTGGCCCCGGGCTGGGCTCTGCCAGTCAGAGGTTGCCAGTCCGTTCCTGCCCGTCAGCTCCAGGGCTGATCTCCGTGGAAGAGCTGCAGGGGTGGCGCCGGCCGTGGAGTTGGGATCCAGACAGGGCCCGGGTCTGTAGCCTGACGGGTGAGGCGGGTCCCCAGTGGGGTAGCTGCCTCGTGCAGGGAGGCGCTCTGTGGGGGTCACTGCAGGCCGGGCTGGTGGGGGCCGGGCTCTCCGTGTGGCCCCTTGCTCTCACCGCCCGTGTCCTGGTGTGGATGGGAGAAGCTCCAGCTGAGGCAGCCCGCGCAGTGGGGACAGCGGCAGAGCAGAGCCCTAGGACCTGGCAGGGACTGGTCTGAGAGGCACAGCCCACTCTGAAGGGGTGGGGAGCATTCGATGTAGCCCCTGGCGGGCACCGTGGCCCAAACAGTGGACGCCCACCTGCTCTCAGGTTCCTGCCCGCACCGGCACCCGTGGGTGGGGCCCACACCGCTGGGAAGCTTGCCCCCGCCCTCCGACCTGCCTCAGCTTGGCCCAGTTCCTGTCACCCCCTTGCCGCCGTCTTTGCCTAGGTCTGGCAGGGTTTTACTAAATCTGCCCTTTGCTTTCTCACCGTGGGTGCCATCCGTCTCAGGCTGGCTCAGAGCCCCAGGGAGGGTGTCGACCCCAACCTGCATCCTGGGGAGGCCGGGGTTGCAGAGATGGAGTGGCTGGGTGATTCTGTGCTGTTGTGGGCCCTGCACAGGCGAGGGCCGGTGTGAGCTGGGCTCAGAGCTTGTCCGGATCAGGAGGCCGGGCGCCTGGAGGCGTCATGGGTGTGTGGTCGGGGAGTAAAGCCTCGGAACTCTGCCACAGGGGTGAGCTGTCCTTGAGGGGCGTGGGGGGTCTGGGCAGCTCCGGGGAGCAGGTTTGTATCTAAGATCAGAGAGCAGCTTTCTGTGCGCTGCTCCTGGCTCAGGGCCTCTACCCTCCCTGGCACCAGCAGCAGCTCCCATACCCTGAGGGCACTCGGGATGGCATCACCCCAGGCTGTCGCCTTACGTTCCGGCGGGCTGGCAGTGCTTGCTGGAGGATGGCCAGTGAGCTGTTCCGTGAAGGGCCAGAGAGCAAGCATTCCCATCTTCGTGGGCCACTGGTCCTATTGTGGCTCCCAGCTGTCGCCGTCACTGAGCGCCAGGCACAGGTGACAGTACAAGCACAGGCAGTGTAGGCCCCTTGAAAGTCTGTAATGTCGGCCCTTAATCCGAGGCACAGACCCAGAAACAAGAGTATTTGGCTGATCAGAGCTGCAGCTGGGTGACCCAGTTCCAGCCAGAATGGGCTCCAGTCCTACGGGGCAGACGAGCCCTAGGCCGACACCAGCAGGTGTGGAGGGGCCTCTGGGCCAGGAACCCTGGTTGGCACAGGATGGCGGGTGACACGACGGTAGTGAGGTGGTTCTCAGGATGGAACAGGGACCCTCTCGGCTGGGAGCGGGTGCAGCTCCGGGCAGTGGCTGCAGGATGTGCCTGGCCAGGGGTCCCACATCGGGAGGCAGGTGAGCTCGAAGCCCAGGTTCCTCTCAGACTGGAACCCTAGGCCTCCCATCTGCTCTTGGAATTTAATTTTTTTGCGAGACCCTGGCAGTGAGCTGGGCACGCTGTAGCCAGGCGTCCGATCTGAGGTCTAACCCGGTCCAGGTGAGCGACTTGGGCGGAACTCCGTGGGGGTTTTTAAGGTTGTGTTTCTAACCACTTTGCTGAGAAGCGGGTGTGTTTGGTGACTAACTTGGTGAGCTTGAAAGCAGGCCGTGCGCCTGGAGGGCTGTTTCCTGGACTCCGTCCGATACTCGCCTCTCCTTGAACGTGGCCGTTCCTTCCAGTCTGAATAATCACAAGAAGTCCTGGCTGTACAAGGCGGGGAGCCTGCTCGTGATCGGACACCTGGTGGGGAATGCCGCCTACACAGCCACGTCCCTCTATGTGTCTCACTTCAACTACCCCGGTGGCGTGGCGATACAGCGACTGCACGAGCTGGTGCCCGCTGAGACAGGTCAGTGCCAGGGCAGCCCGGGGCAGCGGCCCCGCGGGCCTGGCTGACTCCGTGTGTTTTCCAGATGTCCTCCTGCACATGGACGCGGCTGCCGCGCAGACAGGGGTGTCGCGGTTCCTGCAGGTCCATGGCGCCTGGAGGTACGTGTCCACGGTGACACGGCTGCCGCCGTCACCCGCGGGTGCCCCTGTGGGGCAGGGGGGTCAGCCCCACCACAGAGGGGTCTGCTGTCCTCCCCAGGTATGATAAGAGGGAAGACCTGTCACCAGGGGCAGCGGGCATGCTGGCCTACACTCATGTCCTCATGGAGGCTGTGCCCGAGCACCTGGCGCTCTACAGGGACACTCACCGGGTCCTGGCCAGCATCGCGGGCACCACTGGCGTGAGCCTGAACCTTACCAAACTGCCTCCGTTAGATGTCAACCTGCAGACGAAGTTGGTGCTCCTTGAGCGACTTCTCAGGACATCCTGAGGGCCGGGCCCTGGCCGGGCTGGTGGCGAGTGAGGGAGGGGTGGGGCCTAACTGGCATCCAGAGCCACTGCCAAGGATCACGTGGCCCCACACACCTCCCGCCTGTCACCAAGGTGGGCGACAGGATCGGTCACGCCAAGGCCAGCGCATCGTGTCAGGCCAGGACTGCCCCGGCGCCCAGCTGTGCAGCAGCCCCGGTGCCCACAGCCCTCAGCACCTGTCGGGCCCTGCCGCGGGGCGTCTTCTCCCTGCCTGGCAGAGAAACATGCGCGAAAGGAAATGAGAATAAGCTTCGCAGTGTTTTCTTACACGGTGTCCCGTGATGTGTGTCCCCCGGAGAACGCCTCGCTGAGGTGCTGGGAGTAGGAGCTCGGCTCTGTTGTGCCCCACACACGCGTGCACGGCGTGGCCTTGCCGGCACTGGGTTTCTGCTGTGCATGCGCGTGCGCGCGCGCGCACACACACACACACACATGCATATACACACATGCGCACACTGTACGTGAGCGTGCGCAGCACACAGCACGTGGGCCGCTGTTCTGGGCGGTGTGAGAACTCGGGCCCTGCAGCGTGGCGTCCGGCAGCAGCGGGGAGCTGCACACATCCCCTGGGTGCACGGCGGGCGCTTCCCGCTGGCGGTCTCAGGCTGCAGCGGCTCCGCACCCCGGCGCACTCGCCACCCCGCGATGGCCAGCTTCTCCTCCACCTTCCCGTCTCGGCTTCCGCCTCTCGATGCTGCGCTGGGAGGGCCGCTTGCGTCAGTGTGCACGTCGGGATGCCGCTTGTTGTTCACGCTGTACAAGGCTTGCCAGTGGCCCCTGGCTTTGAATGGTCCTTCTGCCCCTGCAGCTCAACCAGGCATCCTCTGGGGCCCTGGGTCCTCAGGTGGGAGCGGCTTCAGAGCCAGACGGGGCGCTGCGTGTGCTCACAGCTCTCAGGTGTCTGCTCTGCTCTGTGGGCCTTGTCTGTGGATGGGGTGAGGGTGGGAGGCCTGTGCCATACGCGCGTGTGCCTGCACATCTGCACAGGGGAGAAGCCCTGGAGACACACCTGTGCCTCTCTCATGCCCCACCCCTCTTCTCTGTCCCTCACCCTCCGCGAGAGTCCTGCAGGGCTTCTGCTCAGTGACAGAATGCACAGGAAGTCTTTGTCAGAGTTCAGTGCCTTCTGTTTCTACTTTTTTCCTTTAGCTGTCTTAGAGGGTAACTTTTCATTGTGAAAAATTTTAACATGTAAAACAGCTGAAATCACAGTATACCCACAGACTAGGTGGAGGTACTAAATATGCCCCATCTGCAGAGGCGTGTTCCGCCGGAGAGCTGCACAAACACACCCCACATTTTGCTGAACCCTCTGAGATCACGCTGCGGTTGCCAGTCTCTTTAAGGATCCCCGGCAGACCCTGAGTGCTTTACCTTGCATCTCCTAAAGACAAGGCGGTGACCCCACGCAACAGTACTCTTTCCCCTCTGGTCCTAGGCACGGCTCCCCCCTGAGCGCTGGCCCCAGGCCTTGCAGTATCCTAGGGCACAATAAGATGAATGCAAATACTACCCGTCCAGGCTCAGATCTCTCCCACTGTTCAGACCAGGAACCATCTGATTTTCTTCCACTGTGTTCAGCTTTTTATGAAAAGTCTTCTCCATACACTCTTTTGTGAAAGACATTTACTTTCTAAAAACTAGCTGTACTGGAGTCTCAGGCCTAACGTGCCACGCACGTCTGACGTTCCTTGGCAGGTGTCCACACGTGTCACCGTCCCCAAGGCCAGAGCCCTCTCAGACTCTGGCTCGCCGTCCGCTCCAGCCCCGAGGTCCCCTCCCGAATAGTCCCTGTGCTGTCCCAGTCATTTGCTCAGTTGTTCCTGGGTTGTTTCATTGCATTTCATAGTTCCTTACATATTCTGAATTCAACTCACGTCTTTTGTTAGGTAAATATTACTTGTAAAAATGTCACTCTTGAAACTGTCTTGGGGAGAGAAGCTTATTGTTAGTCCATTTTATTATTTTTTGATAGATCTGCATTTATTATATTGAGAAATCTTGACTAACCCAAGATTATGAAAATTTTATCTTATTTTTAAAATTAGTTTTGGAGGTGCTGTGGGTCAAAAACTTACGCATGCTGGGCAAACTCTGTGCGCTGTTTTCTGCTAAGCTTAATGGCTTAACACTGTGTGTTCAGATCAGTGATCCATTTGCATTTTCTATATGGCAGGAAGTATGAACTGGGGAAGTTTCTCACATGCGTATCCAGTCTCTCACATCATTTGTCGGAAGGATTATCTGTTCTCTACAGAATTGTTCTTGTGCTTTTCTCAAAAGTTAGTTCACCCCAGAGACTTGAGTGCAGTTCAGTGCTGACAGCCTGCCTAACAAGCTCAAGGCCCTAGGTTTGATCCGCACACGTGTGCATGCGTGCGCGCACGCGCACGCACACACACACACACACACACACACACACACACACACAGAGGTGACTACAGAGTCCAGGAAGACAAGCTGGGACTTAGACTGGAAGACAATTTCTGTGGAAGGTGTATCTGATTAAGGGCTATTACCCAACATATACAAAGAACTGTCAAAATTAAATAAGTGATTTAAAAATGGACAAAATATTTGGACTCTTCACCACAGAAGATACACAGATGGAAAATAAGCACATAAAAAAGTACATCATATAAGAATTCTGCAATTTAAAATGAGATACCACTATAAAACTACTAGAATGGCAAAAATCCAAAATAGTGCCTTAGCATGTGGATGTTTTGTCAGGTTTGCCGTGATGATTTCCTACGTTTGGGGCTGTTGGGAGGTTGTGGTCCAGCAGGAACTTATCATTGCTGATGGGAACGCACAACACGCAGTGTCTTACAAATGAAACATGGTCGCACTCCTTGGTATTTTACCCCCAACCTGGAAACTCAAGCCTGCACAAAGGTGTCACGGACACAGGGCAGCCGCGTGCAGCGTTGCCAACACTGGGAGGCGCTGGGGTGCCCGTCCCTCGCCCAGCATGGGGAGGGATGAATGGACTGGTCCATCCGGACGACAGGGTCAAAGGGGCAGGCGAGTGACCGGGCAGGAGCAGACACGCAGGAAACCAAAGCGCACATTAGGAAGCGAAAGCAGCCACCCGGACAGGCTGCGCGGAGTCAGATCGGGGCGCGGGATTCTGGGGGAGGAGAAGCAGCCTGTGTGAGGCTGCAGGTCGTCAGACGCCCGTGAGGATGGATCTGTAGGCTGTCTGGCCCCAGGGTGACCGCTCCTGCACCCTGGCTGTGGTGACGACAAAGGATCCCTGCGGCTTCGTCAAGGCGACAGACGCAACACCTTGGAGTTGACAGCGGAGGGGGACGGGGCCTCTGCACTTCGTCAGGAAACCGAAGCTGCTCTAAGGATTGAGTCTGTAAAAACATGACTTTACTACTTCGAAAAGGGGGACGAGGAAACTGGGTGAAGGGATTCTATTTCCGTAATGTCGAACTGTTTAGCCCTTTCAATGGGAACAGAGATAAGTAGATTTTTTTTTTTTTTTTTGAGACAGGGTCTTGCTTTGTAGTTTGGGCTGGCCCTGAGCTCACTATGTAGCCCAGGCAAGCCTGGAACTCAGCAGTCCTCCTGCCTCTGCCTCCCGAGTGCTGGGATGACAGGCGTGAGCCACCACGCCCGGCACTGTGGGATGTGGCATTGATGGCTGGTGGGTGTGAGTCTCCACGCCCAACACTGTATGTGGTTACCGGGATCGAACTCAGGACCTTGCGCTTGCGAGGCAGGCGCCGGAACCACTCAGCTAAATCTCCAGCCCTTTTGTGCTATTTTAAAACAACTAAACTCCCGTTCCTTTCTTTATTTAGTTTTGTTTTTGGAGATAGGGTCTTTCTATGTTGCCCAGGCTGGCCTTAAACTCACCGTGACCTGCCTCAGCGCCTGAGTGCTGGGATCACAGGTGTGTGCCACCAGGCCCGAATAAGACATATCGATTTCAGATTTTTGGTTGTCTGTATATAGAAACACAAGAGTTCTGTAGGTTGGTCTTGCATGCTGAAGCCTTGCTCATTTTTACCGCAATTCTGCTAAACTCACTCATTAGTTCTTGTAGCTTCTTTGTCCATGGATCTTCTACATAAATGGTCTTGCCCCGTGTGAAGACAGCTTTATGCCTGCCGTCTATTCCACTTTCTGAGTTTGTCTACTGTATGGTCCTCATGTAAGTAGAGCTGGGCAACATTCACCGTGGTTCCTTTAGTGACTGGTTTACTTCACCCACCAAGGTCCAAAGGTTCGGAGGCCGCTCCCGGTGGCTGGATAACCTCCCGTCTGGACAGGCCGTGTTTGGCCATCGGTTCCGGCCCCGGGCTGTGAACACAGCGCAGACATCTCTGAGGCCCTCATTTGCACTGTTTTGAGTGTGTAGCCATCATGAGGTGATTGTTTTACCTTTCTGAGGAACTGCCATGCGGTTTTCCAGCCACTGTGCTGTTTGAAGTTGCCGTTGCCAAGCGCACCCATGTGAAGCTGTTGTGCAGGGTGGTTTTGCATGTGCCCGCCTGGTGGGCACCAGGGGCTGCCCTGCTAGGGCCTGACACGCATTTCCCTGATGACTGGTGACACCCGGCACCCTGATGTGTTCACTGGCCGTCTGCAAATCTTCCTCAGAACAATGTCTGCTTGTGTCTTCGCCCACTTTGTATCAGGTGCTGTGGTTGGCTACTGACTTTTAGGCCATCAGTCCCTCAGCAGGTGTTACTGGCAAATATCTTCTCCCACAATGGGTTGTTTCTTCACTCCATGGAGGGTGTCTTTGTGGCACAGTCTTAAAAAGTATTTTCATCAAGTTCAATTCGGCTGTTCTTTGGCTGCCTGTGCTTGACACATCCAAGAAATCACTGCCAAGTTCAATGTCATGATGTTGGATGTGTTTTATGTTTTGTAGTCTGAGATCTCACAGTTCGTTCATAGGGCCATTTAGGGTGTGTGTGACACTAGGGACTGAACCTAGGGCATTGTACACCCTAGGCGAGCGGTTACCATTAAACTGCACACTGGGCCTGGCCTCCTCTCTCCTTTCCTCCCCACCTCTTCCTTCCTTTTTTTTCTACTTTGAGACAAGGTCTTGCTAAGCCGCCTCAACTGGCTTTCAGTGTGTGACCTTCCTGCCTGGGCTTCCTGGGTTGCTGGAATTGAAGCATGCACACCTAGCCTATGGCTCTGTTTTGAGTTAATTTTTGCAAAGATGTAACTTCTTCCTTCGACTTATGGACAAGTTTGCCCCCACACCACTGTCTTTTCTTTCCCCCATGGTCCTGGCAGCCTCTTGGGCAAAATCATCATCTGACCAGAAAGGGAAGGGCTGATCCACGGGCTCTATTAAGGCACTGACTTACATGGCCATTTTGATGACTATACAACTTTGTCAATGTGGTTCTGTGTTAAGCTTTGAAATCACAAAGAATGATCCCTCCAGTTATTTTGGTGATTGGAATCTCTAGAGATTTCATAAGATCTGTAAGTCACCTTGGGTGCTACTGGAATCTCATCTGTATTAGACCTTGCAGTCCATGAACACTGGATATTTTTCCATTTATTTACATTCTTTTTCTCAGAAATGTGTGTTTTTCATTGTATGTCTCTCACCTTAATTGTTAAGTATTCTATACTTTGTAATGTAATTGGAATTATTTTCTTAATTTGTTTCATATTGTTCATTCTTTATTGGGTTTCTTAAAAATGTGTATTTTTTCCCCAATACCTGGGGTCGAACACAGGTCCTTGTGCTTGCAAGGTAGGTGTGGTACCACTGAGCTAAACCCCCAACCGGTTCATTGTTAATGTACAGACACAGGCCAGCTCACTGGCCACGGGCACTATTGCTGCTCCCTCTTTCCCACCCACGGCCGCAGCAGATGTTCCAAGGACCCCGGCAAGGGGTGAGGGCACCGCTCATACAGCCACATTCCCTCGAACGCGAGACTCGGAAGCCTCTGCCACCATCGTCACCACGCGCAATGTTTGTGCCTGGTGGGGGCTTTTTGGTGGGGTTTCTATGTGTTGGTTCCTGAAGAGGATGCCTGTTTTACCCCCCCCCAATAAAAACCCAGTACCAACCAGCACTAGAAAATTGCAAATAAAAAATTTAATTTCAGAAACTGAGTTCACCATTTATAAATACACTAACGCAAACTCCACGTAAATTCAGATTAAGTACAGGTACAATATTTTAACAAAATGACAACTTTTCTAAAAGATCCATATTATATTGACTTGAAATGAGAAAATGAACCCTTTATCAGATGTTAACACAAAAACTTTGAGGACACACTGATTGTTAAAAGAATCTGACAACCGATATTTCATTGTGATGTCACCGGGATTCTACACAACCGAGTGCCGGCTGGGTCTCCCCCAGCATAAAACATCTAAATGCCTGAGGCTATTTCACAACTGCAGCATGAGCAGCGCCTTCCCTGTTCTCAGAAGCCATCGCCTCTAAAGCGGTCTTCGCCGTAGCTGCTCGGACTGAGGGTCAGTGCACTGTGTACGGGACGGCTTCGGAGTGTGGCGCTCAACGTGCTGCCCAGAGCCTGGGCGGACAGGCTGTCTGCTGCCCTGGCTAAGCCATAAGCACAGATTTACAAACTTGGATCCAATTTCGAGGAGCTCATGATAAGAGCTGGGGTACCTCTGAGTTAACTGACTGCATAAAAACCTGAATACAAAACCCGGAATGGAACGTTCTGGTGACCAAATGACCAACACTCTGCGACACTTCAGTTTTATTTCAAATGCCCTATTCCTGTTCAAGAGTCGGATTCCAGAATATTCCCTCTGCTAGATACTTACAGCCTAATAGCCATGAACTGCTTGGTCAAGATGGCTTGATCTCCAGCTCCTGTTCACACCTTTCCTTAGACAGCCAGCAAAGCTGTTCTGTTGCAATTAAAGCAATGCTCAACTGAAATACAGTACCTGATTTGTGGTTTTTACACAATTGAATAAAAGACCTGCAGAATAAAACTGTTTATGTTTTCCTTCCATTCTAGTAAAACAAATTACTAACCCCTAACTTTTAAAAACTTTACAGTTATGAGTTAACCTGATCATCCTATTTCATCATCAGAGAGAGGCTGCTGCCAGTGGACTTCGGAAAATGCACCGCAATACCTGCGGGAGGGGTAAGGCACACGTGGCTGCAACGTGAGAGCTGGTGGGTGGCCCGGTGTCCCACACGGCCCTGCCAGGTGGGTCACGGCCTGGCACGGCGGTGTGCTCCGCGGAGCACCTCTGGTCTGCGGTTCTGTGGTGGACTCAATACTGAAAGTATATCAAGGGCAGATTGACTTTCAGAAAGATGAGTTTTTCAAAATGCTCCATCATGAGCCTGGGCTGGCCGAAGCTGCTGTTCTCCGTGCGCGTGCTGAACAGCTTCTCGGAGGTGACAGTGCTTGGCGGGCAGCCCAGAAACCGGACAGCCAGCGTGGACAGCACGGGCCAGGACGAGCGCTTCAGGCTCCAGTAGGCGAGCGGGTCGCAGCCGTGCTCCAGCACCTCCTCCTCCAGGTAGGCGAGCACCATGTCCTCGGGCAGCTTCTCCCTGCCGCCGCTCCTCTTCACCTCGGCCACCAGCGACCACAGGTCCTCCTCCCCGGAAGCCGCCGGCAGGGACCCTGAGTCACAGCCGTGGGGGGCGGCTGCGTCCTCTGAGGTAGAATTCAGCATGTCTAGCTCCCTGATTAAGTCCTGCCTGTACTGCTCCGCCTCCTCCTCCGTGAACAGGGAGGCCTTGTAGCGAGGGTCCAGCAGGGTGGCGAAGACGTACCTGGGGTCGTGGAGGGCGGCGGACAGGCGGCTGGCCATGGCTTCCTTCAGCGACTGCAGCATGGTGTCGATGCCCATCGTCTCCCCGAAAAGCATCTCCACCTTCCTGCGGAGGATGTGGATCATGGGGATGACCTGGCTCAGCGTGGACGCGTGGGTGCTCATCTCCCGGCTGGCGGCGTCGAAGGGCCGCAGCGCGTGGCACACGGACTGCATGACCTCCCACTGGTCGCAGCTGATGAGCTCCCGGAAGTCGCACTCGACGGACATCTCGTTGATGGCCCTCTTCTGCTCCAGCAGCCGCTCGAGCATGCGGAAGGACGTGTTCCAGCGGGACGGCACGTCCTGGATCAGCGGGTGCGGCGGCAGCCCGGACTCCCGCTGCAGCTCCGCCAGCTTCTCCCTGGCGCGGGGCGACCGCTGCACGCGCTCGCACAGCTTCCGCGCCAGGCTCAGCAGGTTCTGCACCATCCTCTGGCTCTTGACGGCCTCGCTCACGATCAGGTCCACCGTGTGCCTGAAGCAGGGCACGCTCGAGCGCTCGGCCTCGCTCAGGGTCCTGCCGATGCTCGGGTGGTCCGTGACCGTGATGCCGACCTGCAGGCCGAGGGAGCTCACCCAGGCCTCCCACCAGCACTCCAGCTGCTTCTGGATGCTGGCGCCGCTGTAGTCGCAGTCGACCTGGGACACGCCCAGGAGGGCCGAGCAGTGGTGGTCCTCGCAGCGCGGCCGGGCGGAGGGCGCGAAGGTGACCCAGTGCGCCGTGAGCGTCAGGTACTCACGCGTCTGGTTGCCCACCCAGATCCCGGAGGTGAAGTGGACCACCCCGCTCTCCGCTGCCTTCAGCTGCGCCATGACGGTCCGCCTCACGTTGTCGTACATGCCGGGGATGGCCGTTCTGGAGAAGTAGGAGGGGGAGGGGAGGGAGTACTGGGGTTTCAAGTATTCGAGCAGCCTGTTGAAGCCAACGTTGTCCACGAAAGAGTATGGCTGGAGGTCAAGTGCAATCATTTCAGCTATGAGACTTGTGATTTTTTTGGCAACTGGGTGAGAGTCATAAAGCTTCTCACTGGGCTCATCGAAGGAGGGCGCTCCCGGCAGCTCCGGGCTCAGCGGCCCGTGCCCGGCTGCGGAGCAGGGCAGCGCGGCCTCCGGGCTCTCCGTCTTGAGCACGTGGCCGTGGAAGCGCTGCAGGTGTCTGAGGAGGCAGCTGGTGCCCAGGTTGGTGGGCTTCTTGCCCCGGCTGATGGTGCGGCCACAGTGCAGGCACACCACTTTGGTGGAGTCCGCGGAGCAGATGGAGAAGTGGTTCCACAGCTTGGAGGTCTTCTTGCTGTGGACAGGGAACAGGACCTGGTGGTTTTTCCTGACTGCGGCTGGCAAGACGCTGAGCGTGGAGGAGGAGCTCTCGGCGGAAGCCAGGGTGGCATACGGAGAGTTGGCCAGACTGGCGCCCAGGAGGTCCTTCTGCACGCCGACCACCTCAGGGTGACGGCGGTACAGGTGCCGCATCAGACAGCTGGTGCCCACGTCCCCCTTCCTCCCCCGGCTGATGGCACAGCCGCAGTAGCGGCACACGGCCTTGAGGCTATCCGTGGGGGCCAGAGAGAAGTGGTGCCAGACTTCCGACTTCAGTCTCCTCATCACCTTTTTATTCTGCTGGAAGATGGCTCCCGACTCAAACCTCCGGGGACTCCGCCCGCCAGCACGTGGCTTCTCGGGGGAGGACACAGCTGAGGCCTCTGCCACGTCGTCAGAGGAAGACAGTACAGAGGCGTCCTCCGGGAGCGTGTCCCCGGGGTGGGCGTCCGGCGGCAGGTCCTCGGCCAGCTGGTCGGGGGACGAGGCAGCGGACGGGCACTCGCCCGCAGGCTTTCCTGGAGAGGATGCCAGGGAGCTGGGGTCGCCCTCGGGGGGCAGCAGGGCGGGCAGCAGAGTGGGGGGCGAGGGGTACAGGGGTGGGATGGCCGGGCCGCCCCCGTTCTCCTGCAGCACCACAGCGCGGTGTGCCCGCCACATGTGCCTGATGAGGCAGCTGGTGCCCAGGTCCTTGCCGTTCTTGCCCCTGCTGAACTCGTTCGTGCAGTGCACGCACACGGCCTTGGAGCTGTCGAGCGGCGACAGGTAGAAGTGCTTCCACACGGCCGATCTCCTCCGGGAGCCGGCCGCGCCCCTGGGGAGAGGGAGGCTCCTCTCGGCCGCGCTGTCCGCAGCGGCCTCATCGTCGTGCAGCGAGGCCCCCGCGAGGGCCTCCTCTCTGCCAAACGGGTCTGCGACTCCTTCTGAGGGCACGGCGGACACACACTCCTCCTTTATGCGGTCGGGGGACGGGATCTTGGGCGCCACGTCTGGGACGAGACTGACGGGGGACGGCGTGGCGCCCAGGTCGCCGGCGTCCGCGGGCTGCGGAGGGAGCAGGAGCGAGGGGGCAGGGAAGGGCGCCCCGGCCAGGCTCCCGCCCTCGGGCGCCAGCTTGCTGGGGTGCGCGCGCCGCACGTGCCGCATGAGGCAGCTGGTGCTCAGGTCCTTCTCGTTCTTGCCCCTGCTGAACTCCTTCATGCAGTACCTGCAGATGGCCTTGGTGCTGTCGCGGGGGGAGATGCAGAAGTGCTGCCAGGCCGGGGACTTCTTCCTGGAGCTCAGGTGGCGGCTGGAGAGCAGGCTCTGCGTCACCGCCTCCATGGCCACGCTGTACAGCGTGCTGCTGTACTGGGAGAACAGGGCCCCGTACTCGTCCTCGCTCTCTGCGGGCAGGCACCTCGCGGGGGGCCGGCAGGCGCAGCCCGCAGCCCCGACGCCCGCCTGCTCGCCTCCGCCGTCCGCCGGCCTCGCGTCCTCCTGCTCGCACGGGAAGTCCGCTCTTTCCAGACTCTGGCTAGGGATTTGATCATCATCTTCCTCCTCTATTTTGAAATTTATCTTATCAGAAACAAAATTCTCATCCCCTCTGGGACAAGTTTCCTGGCTGTTCTCCATGACCAACCATAACTATCCTGGCTGCTCCGTCATGTTAACGTCTCAGGTGAGAGAGCAACTGGCCCGAGCGCTCATCTGTGGCCCGAGTGCAGACACCTCCATGTCTCACAGCGACTCCGCCTTCCGGGACGTCTCCGTGGCCGCGGCCGATCACGAGCACCACGGAGCAGTGTGCAGGTCCAGGGCACCGCAGCCCGCGGCGTGGGGTCCCGCGGCCCCCTCGGGGTGTGGACATGTGCGCTCGCGGCCAGACTTGCTTCTGGCCCTAAGGACAGGGCCCTGCCGCCTTGTCGGCGCCCTCAGTCCTTCCGCACTTCCTACAAAAGATGACAGCAAGGTCAGCACAGAGCCCCGCCATGCACTTTAGACTATACGTCACGGACACGAGAGCCTGCACCCACACAGAAGATCCACGCAGGTACGCTGACGTTAGGCAGCCATTCAGGAAGAAAAGTACCCTGTGGCTGCGAAGCAAGCCGAGAGAGGACGGGATTCAAATTCAAAGCGCCTCCTGCCAGAGGATGAGAGGAGCGTGGGAGAAGGCTACCGTGGTGTTAAAGTGATGCCCACCGTGGCTTGGTACTGTCCCTCTTCCGTTCACCAAAGGTCCTCAAAAGCTGTGGTTTTTCAGAACCGATATGCAATCGATTCCCACCCTGCTCTATGAGTCAAACGATGGATTCAGATTAATCTGGGAGGAAATTCAATGGATAGTGAAGGGTTGCGTGTACAGGGCAGGTGTTGAGTAGTTTAGTAAGAAAGTTTGAAAAGCAGCAAAAGGGGATTTAACTGAGTGGTTCCGGTGTCTGCCTGGCAAGCACAAGGTCCTGAGTTCGATAACCACATCCCACAGGGCCGGGCGTGGTGACTCACACCTGTCATCCCAGCACTCGGGAGGCAGAGTCAGGAGGACTGCTCTGAGTTCCAGGCTTGCCTGGGCTACATAGCGAGACTGGGGCCAGGGTCGGGGCCAGGCCGGGTCTGATCTGTGGCAGTGGGCACTGGACAGAGGGCTGAGCTGGTGCCACTGGAATGCAAGGTCACCCAGGCAGCGTGTGGATGGGTCGTGTCTCTCCCACAGGAAAACAGGCTTTGGCCACAGCCACAGGGCAGAGTAGAGGTCTGGTGGCCTGAGGGAGGGTCCCGATCACCTGAGGGAGGGTCTCAGGCTCATAAACCTGCCAGCTCCCTGGGGGCAGGGCAGGGCAGGAGGCTTCCCAGGAGCAGAGGCTGTAGCCAAACACAGCCCCAAACAAGGGCGGGGGCGCAAGAAAGAATGCAGGCTCAGCACGCACAGGGCCCTGGGCTGAAACCCGAGCCCCACACTCCAAGCATGCACAGCAGTTAGCTGAAAACTAACCACCACTAACACACAAGGAAAACGCCGCCGCAAGGGACGGACAACAAAAGCAGTGACCAGCACTTTTACAGGCCCGAAGATCCCTTTGCTGGGGTCACCATGCACCCGATGTGAAATTCTCTCTCTCTCTCTCTCTCTCTCTCTCTCTCTCTCTCTCTCACACACACACACACACACACACACACATTTTTGTCTAGGGATTCTGGGGATTGAACCCAGGGCATTTATACTGAGTTTTACCTCCATCCCCTTTTTTTTTTTTTTTTTTGAGACAGGGTCTTGCTTTGTAGTTCAGGCTGGCCCTGAGCTCACTATGTAGCCCAGGCCAGCCTCGAACTCAGCAATCCTCCTGCCTCTGCCTCCCAAGTGCTGGGATGACAGGCGTGAGCCACCACGCCCGGCGTCCATCCCATTTTTTAAACTTTATGACAGGGTCTCACTCAACTGTCCAACTTGGGCTTGAACTTGAAATCCTCCTGCTTCAGCCTCAGAGTACAGGGCTAACAGA
>PVIC010014227.1:0-36880 GCA_004025085.1 Thryonomys swinderianus
CTCCTTCATTTTTAGTTTTTTTGAGACAAGGACTCACTTTGTATTCAGGCTGGCCCTGAACTCATTGTGTCTCCCAAGCTGGCCTTGAATGCACAGCAACCCTCCTGCCTCTGCCTCCTGAGTGCTGGGATTACAAGTGTGAGCCACCATGCCCAGCATCATGGTATGTGATACTGGAGAAAGAGCTTAGGACCCTGCACTTTCCAGGCAGATGCCAGAACTACTAAGCTAAATCCCTAACCCTGACAACACATATTCTTGTTGGAGAGAAAAATACACAGTTTACATGATAGTCAGAAATGCAGAGCTGTGTGTGATGCATTCCAAATTAAGGGTAAAACCCATGTGTGCTGCAGAAAGTCAGGGAGGGCAAAGCTGCACTGTGGAGCACAGTAGGCATGGCTGTAAACAAGAATAGAATCATAACATTAGGGCAGAAGAAAGAAGGTTTGCAAAGAAGGAGAAAGCAGAAATAAGCAGATCACTGAAAAGGTAGGTGGCCTGACAGTTGTCTCACATGGAGATTGTGAGGCTTCATGCAGACACAGTGAGATTGCCCTTGGGTTGGGGCCTATGAGAACCGCCAGCATTGTGAGGGAGTCCGGGACCTGGCCAGATATGCCCCAACAGAATCCAAGTGACAAATATCAGAGAAAACAGACTTTTAAATCAGGAGAAAGACATGCACTAAATTCTCTGGGACAGTTTAATTTATTGCTTTCTACATCCCCGTTCCTATATACCCACGTTTTACTGTAAACTGACAGGTTCTGCTACAAGCAGATCACAAAGCACCTATTGTAAAATTTTGTGCATTGATGATCTGTAATTTCCTGTTGAGCTGAATTGAAAAATGATATGACTCTAACGTCATTCTATAACTTGACTTACTGAGCCCTATCAAAGACATTTCCAACAGCTGTTATCACCTTAGTCACCTCCTAGAAATGTGATTTCTTATCCTCTTTGCCAAACGTGGAGAACAGATAGTGATCTGAAGTCCTACATGAAGAATACAGAAGAAAACTAAACTTATTAAGTGAAGTTTTGGTATAAGTATTTTCCTTCATTCACAAGGTAGCAAAACATGTATGGAACACCTGGAAATAGTGGTAGATTCATATTCTTGACGCAATTAGAGAGCTCTCTCGCTGACAGATCTGGAAACTACTTTCAGAATTATAGACTTCTGTGCTCTCTCTCAAGCTGAGTAGACGAACTGACTAAATGTTTACTCTTGAATTTCTTTGAACACTAACTTCTGCTTTTTCGTTGGTTGTATCAATTTGTCTGAGCACTGAAATGGAAAACCGAATAGTTATTTCAAAAGTACAGATGGAGCCCCTTGTTTATAGTATAATTCTTTACACCAAATGGAACTGCAGGAGGTTCAAAATTTGTAAAGGTCTTCCAAAAATCCAAACACATTATTCATTTCAACAAATCTGACAATTTTTGAACTACATAAATTTTTGAACAATTTTTTTAGTCCATTCGTGTTAACTGAGGTTAATTTGAAGATATTGTTACTTCCCCAAAGAAGTACTACAGTTGAATTCCAGAAGACAATGTGTGCCAAAACATAATTGAGTTGGACCTGTCTGTCTTGGATGAACAAAGAAATTACCTGTAAGTAAGGATATTAAAATATTTCCTAAAAATTTAGTTGAATTCATTTCATACTTACCAGATAAATGCTTTTAACAAAGTAGTAACGTGCTTCAGTTCATTTGCAGGAAAGATAAAATACAGACATTAGCTTTTTCCCATCTCTCATTAATTCTTATAATATAATTACATCTATTATAAGCATTTAGTTATGTGCTTTCCAAAACAGATTATTTGGTGAGGGGGAGAGAATCAAAAATTAATGGAAATGTGAAATGATTTAAATTTATTTTAGCAAATTGTGTTGGCAGGAGAGATTATGGCCTAACCTACCTGTCGTGTAGACAATTCTCCAAAAAGAGGGGTTCCCATTATAGGTGAATTCACAGGTATTTTTTGGAGGGAGCTTTTGGAGGGAGCGCTGTAAATGTGTATTCTTTGAGCTTATTTTTAAATTTTAAAGTACTAAAATTGCTACCTATAAAGGAAGAGGAAGAGAGAACAGCAAAAGCTGGAAGTCTGGCCAATTGCAGTGCTTTTAGAGTTTTTTCCCAACAGAAATACAAATTGCTGCTTGAAATAAAATTAGTTTCTATCTTTGGACATCCTCAACAAGACATTAGTGTTCAATTTGATTTAGATGGGGGAGAAATCCAAACCTGATTTTTCAAAATCACTTTTGCATTTACTACTGATCAACACAATAAAATAAGAGAGCTATGCCCCAGAGAGCAGGTTCCCAAGGAAAAAGTCATGACTTGCAAAATGACTTGCATAATGAGGTGAACTGGCCACCTACCGAGCACCTTTCTGATACCATCAAAGATAAATCTGGTGAGAACAAAATCTAACCCTCACTCTTTAAAAAAACAAATATCCTTCAAAACAACAAAAGAAAAATTTGGAATTTCATGAGGATTACGGAGAATCCTCCAAAATGGCCTTGGCTTTGTCAAATCTGGATTTAAATGTCAGTAATTTAAAGCTAGCTTTATGAATACAATGTCTATCTCCTGCAGCTGGGCCATATTATTTCAGTGACTTTTTTATGCTGAAGTTGCCTATAAGTTCTATGCTTGATTTATGAAGCAAAACACTCTATTTACTGTACAATGCTATAGTGCTGACATGCGGGGTCACTCAGAAATGCATTTGGAGTGGAGTGTGGGAACAGGGTTAAATGAACAACATGCAATGGTTTATGAATGCAAAATGTCTCTTTTACAAAAAAGAAAGCAAGTTTTTAGGGCCCAAATGAAAATTGTGACAAACAGTAGCAAGCTGTTTGAATTTATTTGTAAGCACAAAGATTACATTTGACTAGGCAACTTTGGATTGCACTGAAAAGTGCAAAGTATAAAAAAAAAAATAAAATAAAAGTGAAAGCACAGACTTCCCAGCCATGCTCAAGGTGGTAAAGTTCCACATGCTTAGAAACTTCTTGTGCTCGTCTGAGTTCTCCATGATAAAACGGTCTCTTCTCTGCAGACATTCATATGTGGAGAGCAGCACAAAGAAATGCTTCACACCAATAGTTTGGAATTGATCATAGATGTCAAATTTGAATGAACCCAAACTTGTAGAATCTCAGGCAATGTGTATTAATACACCCAGGATTATTTCCTCACATTCTGAATTTTAATTCTGAAATTAAAGCTAAGTACTATGTAGTTTTCCTCTTGTACAATCAATAAAGGAGAAAATGAATGGAGAGAGGGCTACTGATTATCTCTTCTGGTAGTTTGTTTTCAAAACACTGGGACAATTTTCCAAATGTTCTTAAGTAAATATGAAAACCATGAGGAGTTTAAGGTGTGAAGCAGAGGATACAAACTTGGAAAGAGGCAATCAGTTGGCTAGCTCTTCAACTGCTTTGTGATTTTTCTCTTACCCTTTTTTAACTCTAAAATCATGAGAAACTACAAAGAGTGAGCCTTGGAGCGAAACATTCTGATGTGTACCAGGTGGAAATTGTAGCATATTTTTTCTTCACTGTATCCAAATTCCAGAAAACATACCAGAAAAATGTCTAACTCGTTTTAAGAAATATGCCTCCAGAAGATGTGAGTCCCAGAGATTCAATAGCATAAAAAGAAAAATAAGCAAGAACTATGCCAGGACTGAGTAACAGCTGGCGAGAAACTTGTGAAGGGAAAGAACAAGTGAATGAGGCAAACGCATTGCAGACAGCAGTTGCTTTGGAGGCAGAGTAATCCCGTGTCTCCACTCACGACCAGACAGCTAACCCCTGCTTAATTCCTGGATCCAGCCTTACGGTCAAAACGACACCAACTCAAAAGAAATAAAATGAGTTAGTTAGTTGATTAATTAATTAATTAAACTGACTAGTCATACCATTCTGCTCTGAGATGGTGAGAAACTTTGTTGAGATTACCACATGAGGATTCAGACCCCAGGACCTGAAGAGCTATATGAAGTACTAAGGCTTCTCCATATTCACTCCTCAAAAAATAAGTATAATTGCCCCAAAGTAACTGCATCCTGTAAACCTATCTTAAAAGGAAATCTTAGATACTGTGAATATAACCCAAGAAATTTTGATTTTCTGGGGAAAATTGGTAAATGTAATTTGATTAAGCCAAGGTGAGAAACGGTGGGCCTCCTTCCACTGTGGAGACTACTACAACTCGGGTTGAATACCAGCAGCCAGTTAACAGGTGCTGCCTTTCTGTGGGGTGATACTTCTGCTATCACACTGAGGGCATGTTTTTCAGATGTTCAGTCTACACAAGGGGGAGGTACAATCTCAAGACTTTAATGCTTTGACTTGATATAGAGACCTGATCTGGAGAGTTCAATCTGGCTAAATCCTCAGCAGGAAGAGCTCAGTAGGTGGCCCAGTAGCAAGAAGACTGATGCTAACCCAATCTTTCTGTTAAAACCGGCAGGACTATAATGCTCTTTTTTTCATTATTTAAATTCATGACTGCTGTCTTCCCTCAACTACATTATCAACATTCAGAAAAGCTATTGGATATTTGGCTTGGAGTGAAAGCAAGACTGAATGAATCCACAGGCACAGTAGGGTGAGCACCACGTGAATCTTGACTGAGCTTGCTTTATAACACTGAATGTCCAGAAAGTACTAGGAATGTAGAGGAATCACAATAAAATTCTACTTTCCAGGTGCTGAGAAGCTATTAGGAGCTCCAAAAACCCTTTCAACATTAGGAAGGAAATAATACTAGATATTGAGTTTTGAAGGAAAATGGAAATATTGAAGGAAATATTCATCAAATAATGCAATGAATATAAATGTTTAAGAAGACTCATCTCTTTTCTTCTTAAACTTTTTTTATTGTGTATGTTTGCAGTACATGTAAATGATACTCACCCTGGGAACTCTTCCCCTCTACACCTCTGCTTTCAAACGCCAGATTTCTCTCCCTTTTATCAAGTCCAGCTTTGTAATGACCTTTGATTTCTTGGGCTTCATGCCCTACAAGTCACCAAGATGATTAGCCATACTGCTTGTAAGTGTGGTCCATTCTTAATATCTCAGCAGAGGTTCTCATCATTTTTCATGTTTCCTGCTCTCCTTTCACTTTCCTACTTTCATTCTAATGCATGCTACAATCTTCTGCCAAGGTAACCTTTCACCGCAGGCCTGAGTGGATTATGCCTCTGCCTTGAAACTGCCAGTTACTGCCCATGTAATAAGGGGTTAAATTGCTAACTCTTCTATATTGTCTTTCTGGGTCTATACAAAATTGTTCTAACTTATTTTTGAGCCTCCCTATGTGCTCCAGTCCTACAATACTTATCCTTAATCCTAATGAATTTTTATGAGTTGAAATTTGAATCATTTAGACCTATTATGAGCATTATTTTCATCCTTAGAATTGTTCCATACAATATTCCTTCCTTATTAAATTGTCTTTATGGCAATTACTTTATGTTGCCTGTTCTGATAGCTATTTGGATAAGTATTACACCCAAATTTAAGCTCCTTGAGGGCAAAGAATCTCTTGCTCATATTTCATATTTGCTATGGCATTCTGAATAGTTCCTTAAATATAATAGCTACTTCATAAATACATGCTGATTTGAATAAGATGATACAGAGAAGAAATAAAATTTTGTGTAGTTTCAATAAAAGAGAGGAAGGTTTTGCAAGGCATTATGTTCTGCAACAGCTTGTACATTCACAAACTATGAATTCTAAAGGAAGTAAAGAGGGTAACTCATTTTAGGGGGGAAAATCTTAATGAATGTACATCATCAACATTCCAGGATGAGCTGTTCACACTTTGGAAATGAAAAGGCATTGATGTCATTTTGAAATATAAAGTTATAGAAATTAAAAAGGGGAAAGAAGTATTAGATCTTCTTGACGGCTGCCCTGTCAGCGGGAGATCTTTACCTGATTCCACTCTTCAATGTGACTGGAAGCAGTAGGCAATTGTAGTTTATTCATTTGCCTTTTGACAAATGAGTTTTAAATGACTCCAGTGATTTTTCTTTGGGAGGCTGCTTTCATCAAGAAATAATTAATTCTTCATATGAATAAAATCTTCTCAATTCCATGAAAGTCACTAGTCGCACATTTGTGGTTGGCACACTAATCTTATTTCCCTTGAGTAAGTTGTTCTGGCTTTTGATTCCTATCCTCTTTTGTCTAAAACCTGTATAATAAAAATATTCACAGGCCTTGCAATGTTCACCTCCAGAGTGGTAGGTTTCATTTACCTAAAACATCATTTGGAGAAAAATGTCAAAAACATTATCTGGTGCCCCCCTGGAAATTCATGTCACTGGCAACTCCTAACCTTGGTGTTGGGTCTGTGGGATTTGTTAGCATCAAGAAACCTGGTAGATGACCCACTTATTCTGGTTCCCCTGATATTTTCCCAATTTTAACACTGAGATCTATATGCCCTTAAAAACCTCTCAATCCGAGGCAAATTCTGTGGTTGGTGAACCTCCTATTAACAGTGGTGCCTGGGGATGGTGTTCTTTCTCTGTGTGTCCGTTTGTAACTCAGAATACTGTGCTGTGCATCAAGCATCTAGTCAGAAATTTTTAATTAAAAATATAAGATGTTGAAAAACAAAAATATCCCGGGTAATTCTAAAATTAAAATACTGACGGGTGCCATTTTGTTTCTTAGGGAAAAGGTTTTGTTAAATAGCTATATTAGCCGGAAGATTCTAGACCCTTTCACAACTGTACAATTACCAAAAAGAGCCTGCAGATTCATATGTATACCAGATAATATCTGGTATACATTATTCTGTAGACAGAATAATATGATTCACACATGAGAGTTTCCTTTCTCTTCAAAATATTTGTAGGAACTACTATCATAAATAAACTAAGAATTCATCTACAAAGTTTAAAATTTCAGGGCCTGAGTCTTGGAACTACAGACTTGCAGAGCTGGATGGGCCCTTGGAGATCAACTCACTCTACCTCATTCTTTTACAAATGTGGAAGCAGAGTTGCAGCACTAGTTAATGGAATGTGTGTTCTGTGAAAGAATCTACCTCATGGTGCTAAGCTAATTGCAATATGGGTTTGTGTAGCTCTTAGAAAAACCTGATTAAGTCCTGTAGGGATATGTGATGGCCCACTTGCTATCTATCCTTGATGACACTGAACAGTGACTCTCCTCTGTCCCCTCAATTTGTCATACAGTGGCAGCTGGTACTACAGTTATGAGCAAACAGAAACCTGTATGCTGGTTTAGCTCTTCCTCCAACTAGTAGCCATCTTAGGCAAGTCATTTCCCTTCTCTGGGCTTCAGTGTGTTCATCTAGAAAAAGAAAAGCATCTCAGTTTCGATGTCTCGATACATTTTATGAGACTGTAAACTATTAAGAGAACTTCCTTGGTCAAAGATTGTAGAAAATTGGCTCCTGGAGCTTTTTAGTGAAGCCAAGATTACACAGTTAGTCAGTGGCAGAGTTACAATTAGAATTTAATTCTCTGGACTCCTGCATTTTTATCTACTTTGGTCCTTCTACATTATACATAATTAAGCTCTCAATGACTGCCATCTGCCCCTAGGAAGTGTGGAATTACAGATCAACATAACTACGAAAAAGAGAAAAGTAGAGGACAATTCTAAAGCCCATGCTTGGTAACAGGATTTTCTACTTAGTATATTATGTGCAAACATAACCATTATTGACACTGTCATCATTATTGTTATTTTATAAAGGATGTATGTGTAAGGTATGCCTTGAAATTTGCAAATCACGTTACTTATATGATTTTAAGTCTCCAACCATAAACTGAAATATATAGAAACAGTTTTTACCACTGACTTATGAATGTGGTAATCGGTTCCCTAATACTGGATTCTGTAATAAATTAGCCATTAACCCCAAGTGATTCAATTTAAAGCAAATAAGTAGTTGATAGTTCCCTCAAGGGGAAACATTAATGTATCATGTAGGTTGGTCATCATTTATCTAGCTGAAAGACCAAGTAATTAATAAATATAGAATTTTTACCTAACAGAATTCTAGATTATTAATCCAAATTGTCATCTAATTACTATTTGCTATCTTATCTCAGCTGAGTATATTTATTTATAATAAACCTCTCGTAAAGTGAGTAACAATACATTGGATCTACAAAAGCATGTTTTTAGGTATCAATTACATATGTGTATGTTTATAGATTTCACCCTGAAGAGAAAATACAAATACTTACCTTGTACCTATGTTTTATAAGAACAAATTCTATGGCAACTTCTAAATTCATTATTAGCAAAGGTTGTATTTAAGATTCCTGTGTCTACTGCTTAATAACACCCAAATTAGTCTCGATGGAATTAGCTGTAATTAAGGACATTGTGAAATATGGTGGAGCAAACAGAATTACACTGTATTACTTTATTAATAATATTCTTTAACTACACTGTAAATTGCTATTAGGCCTGCATATTACTGCTTGGATATGGAAATAGTCTTTTGCTATGCTAATCTAACACAATTTTCTTTTAAATGTAAACAAATTATACTCTATTAATATGCTGTTCTACTTGCATAGTTAATTATTGTAACAGTAAGGAATAAAATTGTTCTGCTTTCTCTGTTTCTGATGGAAAAAGGGCTACATAAATAGTTTAATAGGAAACTAATTATGCAAAAAATTTAGATGCCTAAAATGTGTTTGTAATTATATTAAAATGGTCTTCTGTTCAAATATTGGAAAGCCTGCTAATTGGAGGCTAGCTGAAAATTTAAATATTGTGAATCAATGATTTTAATACAGTACATGTTTAGTTGTGTTTCTGTTCATATTTATCTTGAAAATGAAGAGAATATTTAACAGTGTTTAATAAAAGGGGGTCTGAGTTTCATACCAATGAAGTTAGTCTGCCATATACTGGAATTTTAAGCATGGATTTTACAGCATTATTTTTAATTTACTCAAGGGGTATGGGCAACTTTTGGCTCAGTAACAAGAAAAACAAAAGTACCCTGTGCGGAGGATAAGTTGATGTGGAAAGAAAATCAGATGGAGAGCAAATCAAAGAGTCCTGGAAAATGCCCCATGACAGGCAAACCAGAGTCGATATGGTGGTAAATTGCTAAATTGTTTTAGATAAATAAACACATGTAGCAGATCACCTGCCTGTTCTCCCAGGATTTCTAAGTGTATCACCTTGTCCACTTGTAATTAAGAGCAGTTAAAGATGTAATGCCTTGTTCTAAATGATTCTTCGTGGCATTCAAGCTTTTATTTTGATGCAGAACTGAGGTTCTTAATCTGAGGGAAAAATGCAATGCTAAAATAAGCCCACTCTTTTGGAGAGAATTTCAACAACCTGTCCTGAATTTTAAACTATTTTGGAAAAAAAGGAAGGGCAAACTGTTCGTTATGATTTTTACGACAATACAAATGAGAGCACTACATATGTAACCAGAATTAATTGCACAGGTAATTGAGAACCCAGAAATAACTTTAAAATACAAAATTCTTGTCTCCTTAACAGAGCTGTTGTGAGGATCAAGAGATACAATGTACTTGAAAGAGGGTAGAAGACTAATAAAGCTCAGCAGGGAGGTAGCAAGACATCATCATGGTAATTAATAGAAAAAAGACACACTGTAATTAGTCCTGTAAGTCATCATCCTTCCTCTTAAACTTCTACAGCTCTCATGTAGGTGTACCTGGTGGTCCACACCCAACAGCAGTGGAATTTGAATGCTGTAAGAAACGGCACCAAAGGCGAATCCGGCTACTGCCTCTCAGGAGCAGCGGTGAGCCTCCGGGGCTGTGTGTTAAGATTCAGCACGGAGGACGATCACAAACAGCCGGTACATGATTTCTCATAAACTTCTTCTACACTCCTTAGTCTAAAGGGTATCTTTTACAGGTTTTGAATAGCACGGAGTGCTCAAATGAATAGCACAAAGTTCTCCATTGAGTAATAATCTCTTCCAAAGCGCCACAGGCAGATCCTCACACCTCGGCCTGGTGTCCAAGCCCTTTACCTGCACAGCACTGTCCACCTTCCCGCCACGTGGATGAGCTCTCTTCCCGACTCCGGGTAGAGAATCCCTTAATTCCCAGAGATGGTACGTATTCTCACAGCTGAGCCACTGTGTGGCCCTTCCCTCACCGGAAATACTTTCTCCTCTTCCCACTAGTCTTCCTTTCAAGGTCTAACTGGAATTCTCTCTCCTCCTGTCAGGTCTTCTCGATCTTATAGCAATCAACCCCTTCTTCCTTGTAGCTTATCTAAACTGTAAGCTCTGCACCTTTCCTTGGCAATCGGCATTTTCTGTTGTTTTGTTTTTTCTTTTCTTTTTCAGTGGTGTATGTATTTCTGTCTAACTCAGTAATAGGCTTTCCCATGTGTTTTATGCATCTCGTGTTTCTAGCACATACTGTGACTATATAAGAGGCTTTTTAGAGATTCTTACTCCCATGTGAAGACAGAAGCCCGTGGTGCTCAAAGAATTTTTAGGACTGTCTTAAATCAGGTTAGCCAGCTTACCCTCAATAATCCATTTAAGTCCGAGCCTATAGACCCTCCCTGTTCTATTACAACATGACAGGCAGCTATGTCTGAGACAAATGTCTTGGATTAGTGTGGAACTGAATAGCGTATAACAATGTTTTGGTGAAGTAGTGCTCTGTCTGATCATATCTTGCTGTACACTGCAACCACTCAACTCCCTGGTATGTACGTGGAGCATATTGTATGTAGACTGAGGGTGAACATAAGACACATGTCTAAAAATTCCCAATCTTGTTTTTGATGGCCTAAAGTTACTTCTCTTGTGACTCTCCAAAGTAGAAGTCTCAATGGTGTACAATTGCTACTTACTGTAAGTTTTATCTGGAGTGTTTCCTATGTGTCCTGAAAGCCAGATGACTTCCTTATTCGCTGATGATAGGAAAGAATATCACAAACTCACTCCCTATCTCCCACTGGCATATTTCCCATCAATATCTATCACTCTAAACATACTACCAGTCTTTTATATCAGTAGAAAGTTGTGTATTCATTGATGCAATCATCAATTAATGTATGCTTTTTTCTTTCCACAATTATTAATGAGCAGGGAAATGCCAACATGGTCGAAACAGAAGGGAGAAGAAAGAACAGCAAAGGCACTAATCATTCAAAACTAAAGAAGCAGTTCATGAATAATGGAGAGCTCATGCATACAAATTGCCAGGAGAAGTACTCTCTATTTTTTTCTCTGATATTGTCCTTAGTGCTCTTTATTCCATTCATAAGGGTTCTAATCATCTGGCCGAAAAGGTAAAATATATATTCTACATGGATACAGTACTCATGTGGGTGAAGAATGGCAAAATTCCTTGTACCATGAAGAATAATCAACCTAGCAGGATACCTCTATGTATATTGAAGTTCTCATTACAGAGAGGAGGCATATTCTTGTCCAACCACAGCCTTTATTCTTTAGTGTCTGCTTTTGTTCCTTACTACAGAAAGCTGGAAGAAGGTTGGTCAATATATTAGAGAACCCAAAGGCACATCCAGTGGAATGTAGGTCACAGAGAGAACTTGAGCTCATTAATTCTTTTTCAGTTGAGAGATATATGGTGCTTTCTTGATCTTTTGGTCTATTTTCCACTGAGTACATTATACATGCATATAAAAATCTATTAAAAATACCACATACTCTGTGGCACACTAGTCCATTTTCTCTATCTGTTGATCAGTATGATTACAGCAGAATATTAAAACCTACGAAGGACTTAGCTCAGGGCACACATTGCCACTGGTAACCCATGGTAGGACGGTAACTATATACTCATAAGTGCCATATGTTATAGGCATAGATACATAGGCAGACAGAAAGACTGCTTTTAGAAAATTCATGCTCTTCCAATAAAAAAAGTACCCCCTATTGTATATCACCAGAGCTTTAGGCTATTGATTCAATTTATTCTCCAACTTTCAAAGCTTTAGTTCTGGTTTTACAGGAATTATAGGGAAATCAAGTTATAGAAGTTCTCAGGAAACAAAGACTGCTTATTTATTGAAAAGTCCCAGAGAAATGAAATCTATCAGTACAAGATCAAATATAACCCACTTAAAGACTTACATGAAAGTTGTTTCCCCCAAAAAAATGTTTAAATTCATTTTTCTAACAAAATAATGTCCCCTCTTATCTCAAATTAATATATCAGTATAATAGTTAAGCTAAAATAATCGTTAGAGCAAGATTGAGATTCATTAATAAGCTGTGGTTTTTCTGTGTCCTTCTCAAAAGTCAAAACCTCCAACATAGCAGGTATTGTTAGAAGATGAAATGGATTCATAGTTTTCAGCTTGGTAAAGCTACACCAAACTAATAGTCACACCATTTATTCTATCAGAGCAAAATATAACATTTTTTAATTAAATTCTTTATCGGTACATAAAATATAACATTTTTGAAAAAGTAAAACTCTATTCTCACAAAACCTTGTAAGTTCCTTAATACTGTCTTGGATTTTTTTTTTCCAGAGAGGAAGAGATCCTATTTTAAATCTGTAGGAAAATATTGTTGGAATAGAAAAGCTTGAGGACTTGCTTTCTTGTTTGTTTTTAAAAAATGCTTGGTCAATGCTTCAAGAAATAATACAACAAAGTAACATGTTTTATGACTAGAATAGACTCATATCAAAAAATCTAAGCTTCTCCTGAGTTCTTTTGTCTGGATTGTTCACTTGCTGTCAGTAAGGTAGTGGGCTGTTCCATTTCCTCAGTGGGATTAAGACTATTCCTAGATACAATGTGAGGGAAAGAGAAAGAAAATGTGTATTTATTTGGTCCAAAGAACATGGTACAAAGGAATAGTAAGCATATGCTACATTATTAAACAAATGACAAGTTTCTTTGGAACAAAGATGATTTCTCTACACATTCTAGAAGATTCCCAAGTATATTATTGTATGAGATTTTATTTCTCTGTGCTTTCTGTAAGGGTGTATTTTATCTTGAATTCCAGGACAAAAACTGGCTTCAAAAATGACAACAGCAGGCCAGGGATTTAGCTCAAGTGGTACTGCACCTACCTTGGAAACACAAGAGCCCAAGTTCAATACCCAGTACTGAAAAAAAAAAAAAAAAAACAAGAGTAATGTCTGACTAAAACACCTTCTTCCATCCTCTGTCAAAAACAAGAAATGAGTTTTCCTCTTGGAAACAACTCAAATGCCCATCAACTGAAGACTGGATAAAGATGTGGTTTTTCTATAAAATGGAGTATTACTCTGCCCTTAAAATGATAAATTTGAGTCATTTATACTCAAATGGATGTACCTTCAGGGCATACTCATAAGTGAAATAAATAGGTCACAGATGTGTAAATATCCTATCTGTTCTCTAATAAGACAAACTAAAGATATTAAAGGGTTCTAGAGTATATGATGGATTTGTGAAATAGAAAATATTCAGAGGGAAATGTAGTAGAGGCAGGAGTAATGAAGGGTTAAGAAAAATGTGATGGTAATTTTAAAAAGGGAAACAAAGGTTATGTATTCAGGGGATGGGGGCTGTGGGGTCGGTAGGGGGATGGGAAAAAATAAGAATTAAATCATGTCATATACTGGTACAAATTCCCAATATTTAGTGTGATCATGATGTGTATATACAATGTACAATTTTTAAAAATCATTTTTCCCTCTTCTATACACGTTCCAGCTGTGTGTGCAGATAGCTTTTTTCCTTTCCTGGCTCTCTGTCCAGCAGGAGTACTACCAATAGCCCCACAAACTCCAATATGGCCTCACCTACAATCACCAACAGTCTCTTCTCCAAAACACCTCAGCCTTTCTCTTTCCTTCCACATGATTACATATACTTAGATTATGGTACCCTCTAGGAATTCTAGTTAGCAGTCCTAAAGTAGCCTGAAAACTTGTTACCGTCACCTGCCTACATTGCACAGCAGCAGGAGTGAGAACACCTTCACCCACACCAGGAATAACCTCGTCAGTTTATGTTAGCTGTAATAATTCAGAAAGCAATATGCTTCCTAGTGTTTCAGCTCTTTCTAATACTACCATACTCCTCTTAGAATCATTCAAAATATTAGATCAAAATAAGAACATATCTTTTTCGAACCATAAGCAAAGGCAAGGCAATGTCTAGTAAAACTTCAAGAAATATATAAATTTATTTTATTTTTTAAAAATTCACATTTTCTTTATGTAGTTTTTTTATAAAATGGGGTATTATTTACCCATAAAGAATGGTAAATTAGAGACAAGTACAGCTAAATAGATGCACCTCAAAGCCATACTCAGAAGTGAAATAAATAAGACACACATGGGTAAGTACCATGTGATTTCTCTAGAGTGGGTCCAAAATTGTATAATAGGCATAGTGAAATAGGAAGAAAATCTTCAAAGGGGAAGGGAACTGGGTGGGGGGCAGAGGAAAGCAAAGAAGGGAAAGAAAAAAATTTGAAGGAGGGAAGGAAAAATTGGGAATAAAGATTATGTATATGGGGGCAGAGAAGGGAGGACAGGGGAATGGAAATAAATAAGAATCAAAATATATCATGTATAGGTACAGATTCTCAGTGATGCATATGGCCATAGTGTACACTTAAAATATAACAATAAACTGAAATTTTAAAAGGAGATATAAATTCATAATAACAGAGAAACTATAGAAGGAAAGTAAGACAGAGGACACTTCTGTATTGTTTTCTGTGTCTGTACAAAAAGACATAATCCTGAGTTTTTACCTCTCCTTTCTTTTGGCACATTTGTATGTTTTGGGTAAGTGAATGAGAGAAAGACAGGCTCATTTCTAGTAGGCAATGAGCCTGTAGACGATAAGTGATGGTTAATCTTGATGACCCATTTAACCAGATCAAGAGATATGAGAAGATTAGTGACACACATTTCTGGGTGTGTCTCTGAGGACGTTTCCAGAGATGATCTGCTTGGAGACCAACAAGTTGAGGGAAGAAAACCCACGAGGTGCAACCCAGATGGTATGAAAAGATGAACAATGATAAAGTTGACCTGCATTTTTGAGCAATAGTAAACAACTGTAGCTGCACAAATAATCCGATAGAGGGGCACAGAGATTTAGCTCAGTGGTTCCGGCACCTGCCTCGCAAGTGCAAGGTCCTGAGTTTGATTTCTGGTAACCACATATTATGCTGGGCATGGTGACCCATGCCCACCAGCAATCTGTACCACATATCACAGTTCTGGGCATGGTGGCTCATGCCTGTAATCCCAGCACTTGGAGGCAGAGGCAGGAAGATTTCTGAGTTTGAGGCTTGCCTGGGCTACATAATGAGCTCAGGGCCAGCCTGAACTACAAAGCAAGATCCTGTCTCAAAAAATAATAATAATAATAATAGTAATAATCCAAAAGAAAAGACAGGAATTTTTCTAAGATATTGGGGTAAATGTGTATGATTGAGGTGATTTTTACCTGTAGGTGACACTTCTTTGCCTTATTCTATAGACTTTTGCTTTTTATTTTTGTAGTGCTAAGGCTAGACCCCAGCACCTTCTACGTGCTAGACAAGCACTTTTCAAGTACTGTGTATGTAACAGATTTTTTATAATTATTAAAATAGACTATGTGATTCAAATTTCAAGAGTACATTTTACATTGAGAACACTGAGAGCTTCTCTCTAAATATCACCCTTTCATATTCTATCCATCCTTCATTCTACTCTCCATCTTCCATTCCACCATACTACCTGTTCCAGGCTTATGCTGTTTATTACTATGTTCCATTTAGTGATATCATGCAATGTAGGTCTTCTTTGTACAACATTTGATAATAGGTACCCAAGCCCTGTGTTCTTACATCACTCTGGAATACTCTTTTCAATATACATTCCAGATCATTTTATTATTTATCTTCCCACAAAAAAATGAGTTCCAAGGGCAACAAGAATGTCACATGAATGCTGGTATCTCTGGAACATTCAATTTTATTGCTTTGCATGGAAATATGTGTTATATTGAAGCAAAATTCATCGAGCCACTTAAATTAGGCCAAGTGCATTTCCAATAATTGGTAGTTAAACATGCAATGAAAATTGGATTTTCAAATTACAAAAAAAATGTGAAGTAGGTAACTGTACTAAATTTAATTTTGAATCCACTCACCATCCTTGCAAGTGTATGCTATTACTATCAACTACAGATGGCCCTCCATATCCACTGATTCAACCAACTACAGATGGAAAATAATTGAAAAATAATTATCAGAACTAAATATGTACACTTTCTTCCTGTCGTTATTTTCTAAATGATACAGTAGAACAACTATTTACATAGAACTCATACTGTATTATGCATCAGAAGTAACCTAGAGATAATTTAATATGTACAGGAAAGTCTGTATAGATTCTGTGCAAATTCTACACTATTTTATATAAAGGACATGAGCATCTGTAGATTTTGTTACCCATGAGGGATGCTGCAGTCCTCCCCACTAGTCACTAAGGGACTTCTTCTTGGCCTTCTCTTTCGCCTGGAGCTCCATTTCTGTAGTAGTCTATTCTCTTCCTCTACGGTCATCACACTTTGGAAAGAAAATGTATACAGTGATAGCAACAATGACTCTGGAATAATTACATTTCCTCTTGATGAGGGTCAGACTCTTGGCTCCACCCTTATTCGTCACAGACATGGGTACAGTCATTCCCAGAATTATCGACCTAGGATGAGGACAAGTTATTTGTTAACTATGAAGCAAACATTCATGTAAATTGTTGCCAGATTTCAGAAGTTCCGCAAACATCCTTAAACATTGGAAGTTCCTAGAAACAAGGGGTTCCCTCTGGATCAATGCTATCACTCTCGCCATATTATGTCTCAGAGTCTCTGATAACATAAGAGAAATTTGCTCAGCTTCTAGAACAAATTCTCAAGAATTTTTTAAGGAACGTTGAGAACTAATTCTGAAGGCAAATTTCTGAAATTACCCAGACCCAATCAAGATAAACTTGTCAGAAGCCTGAGTGATTCACCAACAGAAATGACCAATCAACCAAGACCAAGGAGCAAAAGATTATCATGATGATCATTTGCTAAAATTAAGATCAGATAGAAAATAAATGCTTAGTAAGGAAAGTTTAAAATAAAAATTCATAATTAGCTTTTAGAGAGGTAAAACCTACAGAAGCAATTTGTATCCAATATAATCACTAGTGATCTTACTTGCTATGGGTCTTATTAGGTAATGGAAAAATATATATTTATATATTAGCAAGTAGATTGGATACTAACAATATTTAGTTGTGAACTGTTTTTTAATTGGAAAATAGTAATAAGATATAAAAAGACAAAGCACAGCCTAGAAGAAAAAGGCATATATAATAACCAAATCATATCCACAATATTTAAGTATCTGCTAAAAATCGATGCTAAGATAATTCATAGAGAAAAGAATTTTTTTAAAGAAACAAAGGACTTGAGTGGGTACTCCATCAAAGAAGACACTTGAATGCCTCATAAACACATGAAAAAGTGTCCCATCACTAGATATCAAAGGTATCAAATTAAAACTACAGGAGACGCTACTAACACATCTAGTAGACTGCTAACTTAGTCAACAATGCAAACACTGGAAAATTGTCAACAAAGTTAAATACTTATATTCATACATTCCATCCCAGCTACGTGTTTAAGGTGAGCAAATGCATATACTCAATGTCTTAGTTACTTTTCTCATTACTGAGACAAAATAGTAACACCACAAGTTAAAGGAACAAAGATTTATTTAGCCCATGGTATGTCAAGGTCTCAGTCAATAATCAGCTGGCTCCAAGGCAGGGTGGCATGGCAGACTGGTATCTCAGAGGAGAAAAGATTCATGGGAAGTAGAAGGCAGCAAAGTCACAAGGGATGACCACAGATCTTTCTATCCCTCATATTTTATCCAGGCTATTTAGAGCAGGCAACTCTCATACCCTTAACCCTAATGTCCTAGCACCATACCATGAATCAATCCCAGCATCGCACACTCTAGATCCAGCCATCTCTGAAAAAGCCTCACCTATGATTGCATGAGGCTTTGGGGGAACATCTAGAAACAAAGCCATAAAACTCAGAGAAGGAGGAGTGCTCTGAGCAGCTTTGTCCATAACAGCTCTCAATTACAATCACCGCAAATGTCTGTCCAGGGGCAAACAGACTTCAGTCGTTGATTACCTCAGCAGCTCGTTCCATGCTGTGGAATGTATTAGTACAGTAGTTTCCTTTTTTGTTGCTGAGTAGTGGTCTATAGCATGAATACAGTTTTTAAAAGCTACTGATACCCTCCTCAACACCTAGGGAGATACCAAAGTCTCTATTAGAATCTTATGGCCACTGTCATAATTTGTCATTTAGTTTTTCAATAGCGTTTCATATTAATAAAAACATTGATATCCTATATGATATAAAACATAAAACTATATGATATAAAGCATAAAACTTAAGCTATATATGGAAGTCCAATGTATCATTTTCATTCGTTGCCTTACTTAATGAGTCAACAGAATTATGCGATATTTTAATACTCTGAATTCCAATTATCTCTGACCCAGGCAAGGCAGCAGAACTCTCAAAGCTAAAAAGTATAGATTAGAGTGATTTTTAAATGACAGTCTTTTAAAAAAAAAACTACAAATATTGCAAATGGTTAAACACCTTGAGAATTTCTTGACAGTGAAGAAGAGACCTCTTTAAATGTTCCGACAAAGTCATGTCGGGCAGCGGCACAAAGAAACTCAGTCAAGTCCACAGCAGACATTCTTGTACCTAGAAATAGTCAATATACAGTTTAGTCTCTGAAACATAGCCATTTGGATATTGCATGTATGTTTTCTTTGATATACTGAACCCATTTCCTGTACCATTTTCTGAATTATGAATTTCATGCATATTAGGCTGTATGCACTTCATTTTGTTGGAAAAGCAACCTGTCACTTATGGAACAGAAGCTCAATATTTATTAATAGAAAAGATCATCTTGATTATAACTCTTCTTTCATACAAATTGCTTTGATATTATATATTTCTTGATTAAGGTTGTCCTAGCCCATAAAACAGATTAAGTAGCCATTTAGAAAAGAAATTGCTAGGATTTGTTTTAGCAGTTTGGAAAACAATTAATGACATGGATATAAATTCAAAGTACAAACAAAGCCACATTGTACAGCTAGTGCTTGATATGCAAAACTGTGAGTGAGAAGTCTTTTGCAGAAAACATTTTCTGTTGGCATGCCCCTTTTACATGTTGGAAGAGTAAACATCTTATACTAACTGCTCGGTTAACCCTTAAGCTAACCCTTAAGTAAATACTTCGAATCAGTCTCTTACCCAATACTTACAGTTTAGTTAAATTAGAAAATGTCACCCTAAATATTTGATGTGAAAATCTTCACCATGGATACTATCATTTTGGTGGAGAAAATAGTAGCAAGGTATAAGAACCAAAGAGTAATTTTTAAGTGTGGAGTAGGTCTGGGTGCACAGATTTCATGGAGGCCAGTGAAAACCCAAATTCTGAAGGAATAACAGATCCCAAGAAAGAACCAAGGGAAAGAATCAGAGAAATGAGGACATCTTAGGACAGGTTCTGAGAGGTAAAGACTCGAAAAAGTAATATTGCATGGGGGCATTAATTGCCTTTTCATTCTTCATATATTGAGGCTTTTTTAAAAATAGAAATGTAAATACTTAGCCTTATTGAAGAATAAAAAGGTAAAAGTGTTTCTGGACTTAATTGGACATTCAGAATGAAAAACCTTAGAATCTGAGGATATTTCAATGCAAAATACGTAAATGCCACAATTGTCTCTTAAGAAAATAGTCAAGCAAATATGCCAAAGCCCTGTACATGTTCCAAAGAAATGTTGCAGTGATGTTTCTAATATTAAAAAACATTAAATTACCTAAATGCTTCTGAGTGGAGAATTGGTTGAGTAAATATTTAAATAACCAAACAATTTTTCATGCCCAGTAAAAATGATGATGTAGTTTCAGAATTTTTGACTTGGGGGGGTCAATGATATTTTGAATTTAAAAAAAAACATTTATAATGCTATACTCATAGTGCAGCCCAAAAATTTACATATGTATAGGAAACAAAGGGCTTGCAATGTACTCATCCATTTGTGATTATCACTGGAATGAGATTGAGGCTCATTTCATTTTTGTATGCCTCCCATGTTTTTCTCTGCAATGAGAAATAGACATCGAAGGAGATATTAATCATTGAAACAAAATGTGTAAAAATCAGAAATATCTCCATGCCCTGAAAGTGATAGATACTGAATGACTATGGTTAATTATCTGGTTTGTTGGGGGTTTGAACATTGCCTGATTGAAACACTGTTATTAAAGAGAAGAAAGCCCTTTACAGAGAAAGGATGGCGATGATGATTCTATTTTGGTGGAAGCTGCAGCTTCTATTCTGCCTACCAGAATTGCTATGAAGACATTTAAAGTCATAGTGCGAGCTGGAGATTCAGCTCAGTGGTTCCAGAAGAGCCTGCCTAGCAAGCACAAGGTCCCTGATTCGATCCCTGATAACCACATATAACAATACTGGGTGTGGTGACTCATGCCCACTAGCAATCTATACCATACACCACAGTCCCAGGCTCAGTGGCTCATGCCTGCAATCCCAGCACTCAGGAGGCAGAGGCAGGAGGATTGCTGAGTTCCAGGCTTGCCTGGGCTACGTAGTGAGCTCAGAGCCAGCCTAAAACACAAAGCGAGACCCTGTCTCAAAAAAATAAATTAATTAAATAAAATAAAATAAGTCATGGTGCTTGCTCAGAGCGCCTACAGTTGGGTATCAGAGATAATAATAATCACACTGCCAGAGTTCATACTCTTTGGAGGTTTATAACACTCTTCTATGAATTTAGGGGTTATTATTCTCTTTTCTGATAAGGAAACTGACAGAGTGGGGAGTGACACATTGAATGTCACAGAACTTATACATTAGCTAAGGTAATGCTTCTAGTTATAACAAATAAATGACAAAATCTAAGAAATTTAAGGCAATACATTTTTACCTTTTGATTCTCACCATAGTTTCTATTAGCACCATAGAACTATTTGTGACTAATGAAGTCATCCATGAAATGATTCAGGGATCTAGGCTCCACCTTCCTTTTGTCTTTTAAATCAACATCCAGGAAGTAGTTGGATAAAGAGGGAATACAACTGGTGTGCTCAGACCCCTCAATCCTTGGTCCAGGTGTGATGTAAGTAAGTTCTGCTGATCCTCTCAGGCCAAGCAGGTTATACAAACCCCTCCAAACGCAAAAGGATGGCAGTGAGAAATGATGTGCGGGTACTTCTTAGGGCACCTTATTTCTGTGGAAGAGGAAAGGGTTCTGATTTGAAATCAGACATGTGGCCTTAAATCCAGGGCTCTCCCTAACACAGCGCACTGCCGCCGCCTGCAGAGCTGCTTGGCCTGTCTCAGAGCTTTGCAGTGGATCCCAGCCCAAGACACCGGCCAGTGCCGGAGGGGACTCTTCCCAAGTAGGACCATCCCTCATCCTGTCCATGAGGGAAACGAGGCAGAAGGCCTGACCCTGCCCTGTCTAACTGAATAAGCCTGAGTAAGTCATGAAATTGTTCTAAATCTCCTTCTTCAGATACACCAGTATAACCTACATTTCTCAACTTTTTCCATTCAAACTATGAGGCTCTTTATTATTTTTCCTAAGAGCCTCACACATCCCTATAATATAATAAATCCATATTACAAGAGTCCCTCATTGTAAGTACCACCAGGTGTAACATATGTAAGTCCATGGAAAGATCTGACAAAAAGGAAAGGAAATATTAAATACCTTTGGTAGTCCTCACCCGGGTGGCTATTCAGTTTCGATTAGGCCACTGAACAAATGGGAGGGGAAAAGCGTGCATTCCCCTAACTACATGCGTAGACTCCCAACTGGAAACCACGCGCTCCATGACCTTCCAAGGCCCCAACCTGTTACTATCGGAAAATGTCTTTTGTTTCAATAATCTTGGCAAGTAAATTCCAGGCACACACCTTCGAAACAGAGTGTGCTCGGGAATACTGGTTTTCTCCTTCTCCACTTGTCTGAATCCAGAAGTGTATATTAAGCCGGAAGTGGTTGGAGAGATCGTGGAAAGGGAGAGGACCTTTGGGTTGGGGGAGGACACTTCACGAGGTGGAGCAATAGCTCTCTCAGCAGCCTCACTGAGCTCATGACACTTTTTGAACTCCAGTGTTTCTCCGTAATTCACGGATCCACGGCCATCCACTTCAGACACAAGCGGGAGAAACAGAGAGAGAATTAACGTGAGAAACCCCATCAGCTTTGTCAAATTCGAACGCTTTTGTACACCTCTTCCTCAGAGTTTTAAGAAATACATTCTTTAAAGCACTAACTCTTGCTCAGGTAATATTCCTCTATGCCGTGTTCCGGCTTCCTTCACCAAAGGTGAACACGGATCTAAATCTGAATAACCTGAAAAGCCAATGAACACTAACATGTTCATGCGTAAATGGTCTATAACAAAATACACCACTTATTTTTGCATGGTGTCAAATTTTCATGAATGATATACTGTATATGTTGCCCCATACTTGTTTTTTATTCTTTAAAATGCTTTAAATTTTTTATTGTAAAATAAATACATTTTATAAACATATATCACATACAACATTGAGAATTTCTACTAGTATATGATATGACTTCTCATTTTTTCCCATTCCCCTATCCACCATTCAATTTTAAACCTATAAAGCTGTCTTTTTAATAAATACATCAAATTAAAAACCCATTTCCCCTATGGGAGACTGTATGTGATACAAAATGTTGCACTCAACTGGACATAGTGGCACATGCCTGTAATGCCATCTACTCAAGAAGCTTGAGGCAGGAGGATTGCGGATTCTCCCCTAACTGCGGCAATTTCATGCCTTCACATGACACTGCCCCAACATTTAAAAATTTAAAATGGGCTGGGAATGAACCTCTGTGTGAAGGCCTGAGTTCAATCATCAGTTAAAAAAAAAAAAAAAAAAGGTTCACTAACAATATTGTGTCTGCTTCCTGGTGTGTGAGTTTCTGTCATATGCATGTTGGAATCCATTAGATATGCCATTCTCTTCAACTTAACTTGATATTGACTGACAACACGTGTCTCTAAAACATGACTCCAATAAGCTCTGAGTGTTCCTGTTACTTCACTTATTTACTAAACTGAGCCTCAACTAATCTGTTCGGTTTTCATTTGCATGTTAATAATTTTAATTCTGTTTAGCTTGTTTCACGTACCTGTATGAGGTATTTATTCTGTGAATTTCTTGCTCGTACTTTTGCCTGTTTTTATCTCTTTTTAATGATTTGTAGGACTTTTTTATGTGACCTCAATAGAAATATCTCAGTATTTGTGTGAGTCTCTGTTGTTGTCAGTGTTTTTAGCTTTATTTTTGGTGTCTTTTGTTCATAACAACTTGGGACTTTCAGTATAGCAAAGTTTGATTAAGATTTCCTGTATGACTTATGTTTTTATAAAATTCAAATAAAACTGCTGCATTTACAAAGATATTTTTCCTGAAAGTATTAGTTTTAACATCTGGCTACTTGACAACCCCCAATTTATTTTTAAGCATTGCTGGTATCAAAAAGCTGATTTCAGGCTGGAGGGTTAGCTCAGCGGTTCCAGTGCCTGCCTCACAAGCGCAAGGTCCTGAGTTCGATCCCCAGTAACCACATACAATGCTGGGCTTGGAGACTCACGCCCACCAACAATGAATACCACATACCACAGTGCTGGGCGTGGTGGCTCACGCCTGTAATCCCAGCACTTGGGAGGCAGAGACAGGAGGATTGTTGAGTTCGAGGCTTGCCTGGGCTACATAGTGAGCTCAGGGCCAGCCTGAACTACAAAGCGAGACCCTGTCTCAAAAAAAAAAAAAAAAAAAAAAAAAAAAGAAAGAAAGAAAGAAAGCCGATTTCTTGGAAAACCACTTGTTCCAACTTTATTAAACTAGTAGACCTGGTTCCCTATATCCTAGCTCCCCTATTTTCAGAATTTAGTATTTGTCTTGATCCTTTTTATTTTGGTAATAATTTTAGAAATGCCCGACTTTTTTAAAGTAGAAAAAGCATTGAATTCATAATTATAGATATAGTAATTCACATCTTTAAAATATTGACTTTCCTCATCTAATATCTTGGTTTATCAATTTGGACATATTTTGTCTTCTGATGTTTTTCAGATTGTGCATAAATACATGACACCTCTTTAGTTAAATTTATTTCTAGATACCTTACAGCATTTGTCACTATTCAGAACAATATGTAATTTATGATTATATTATAATTAGTTATTTCATGTGAAGAATACAATTGAATTTCTGTATATCAATATTTTATTCAACAACCATTCTCAATTTTCTTCTTAGTTCTAAACTTCTGTGTATAGAGGGTGTTGAACTTTTTCCCTCTCTGAGAACATTAATATATCTAAAATAAGAACACTTGGATTATTTTAGTGTATTGTTTCTCTTTTTTTTCCTTTTCTCTCTCTCTCCTCTCTATGGCCCCCCCACCAATATTTTTGCACTGGATAGGGAAACAGAAAATTAGTGAGGCATATTGAAAAAAATATTCATTCTTATCTTTTCTTACAACCAAAATGTAGTGTTTCTAATAGTTCACAGATACAGGATATTTGCTCAGATTTTTAATAGTCCATTTTTCAGGTCTGGAAATTTTCTTCTTTTTTAAATTTTCTCTGAGTAGTGTATTTTGTTATTTTAAAATTATGAATGGGGACCGGAGATTTAGCTCAGTGGTTCCAGCGCCTGCCTTGCAAGCACAAGGTCCTGGGTTTGATCCCTGGTAACCACATACAGTGCTGGGTGTGGAGATTCACGCCCACCAACAATCAATACCACATACCACAATGCCGGACGTGGTGGCTCACGCCTGTAATCCCAGCACTCGGGAGGCAGAGACAGGAGGATTGCTGAGTTCGAGGCTTGCCTGGGCTATAGTGAGCTCAGAGCCAGGCTGAACTACAAAAAGTGAGACTCTGTCTCAAAAAAAAATATGAATGGACACAGATATATAAATACCATATCTTTTCTCTGGTATGAGAACCTATAGATATAAATGTATAATTTATAATGTATAGATGTGAATGTGTAATAGATTATGTGAAATAGGAAATATTCAAAGGGAAGGTGGTAGGGGAAAGTAATGAGGGGAAAGAACAAATATGATTTGAAAAGAAGAAGAAAGCACATGTATATAAGGGGTTGGGGGGTAGGGATATGAGTAAAAATGAGAATTAATTCTTGTCATATACTGGTACAAATTCCCCAATGCTGAGTGTGATTGTAAGCTGTCTATAACATGTACCAATAAAGAATTCAAATTAAAAAATTATGAATGGATGTAGAATTTTTATCAGTTTTGCCTGTATTTCTCAGTATAATACTTAACCTTGCCTTGGTTCAATTAATGTGAATTACATTATATAAAATCTGGTTTTAAATTATCTCTACATTCCTGAAATAAATTGGTTATTAATATTTTTACAGATAATTTGGTATCTTATTTAGTATTTGTCCAACTATATTTTGTGATTAGTCTATATTTTTTATTTTAACTTTCCTCTTTAAGGTTTTGACCACTAGTATAGTTTTCTCTCCTTTCTATGCTCTAAATGCAGGAGCATGATACATTTGTTTCTTAAAGGTTTGATATTAAGACCAAGTTCATTGCTTGGCACTGTCATTTGAATCATTAATTACCCACTTCCGGATATCATATTCACTGAGCTTTTCTTTTCTTTTTAACATTTCTAGTTTTTCCCCTATCTTCCTGTCTCTGTTTTATTTCCCCCTGTCTTCATTTCATTACTTTATTCTTTGAAACAAATACAGTGTTTTCATTGATTTCTTTTAACACTGTAAGTATCCTCATTTTAGTTTTCTCCTTTGGACCATTAATTCTGTTTCTAAATTTTTATTATTTTCTTTAACATTAGATTTCTTTTCTTGTTTTGATTTCTTTTGGTAGAATTGTTTGTTTCTTTGTTTTCACTCTGTTCCTGGCTTCCTTTCTCATGTTACTCAGCCTTCTGTGCTCTTCTCCACTGTCATTTGTTGAGCATGACACCCAGTCAACACCCAGGTCCTATTAGGTTGTGTTCTTTCTGTTCGCCATGACTAGAAAAGTAGCACAATAAACCAACCATCCGAAGGGTTGGCTCAGTTCCTCAGTTTGTCTTCTCATCTTCCTGGACCTACAGAGTCCTACGAAGTTAAAACTTTATGCTGGGTGTCAGCAGTAACTATTTTTCAACGTCATTTCAGAAGTCAGTGGGCTTCTCGCTGTTAACTTGGCTGGGTATTTCCTCTGTCATGGTGCTGTTCACTCTGCTATGCCACTGCCCCTTGCAGAGTTAGAATCTGCACATTCATCCCAAATTACCCATTGTGTTCTGATTTTATTTGAGACCCACAGATAGGTTTTTATCACTTTGGTGTCTGCTGATCCCTTACTAAATTTCCTCTGAAACAGCCAACTGTTTGAAGTAGAAGTATGTTTGTTGAAACATAAATTCACTTAAACATTTTATTCAGAATTGCTGAAAATGTGCTTAAATCTATTTTTCTCTTTCCTTTCATCTGGTAAGAACTATGCATTTTATTGTCTCTCTTGTGACAATATCAGATGAAGGAATAAAAAAAGATACAAAGGGAAGAAGGAAAGAAATCATGAAAAATTATAAGAGAAAGAACAATATTTAGTGCTGTCTCAAAGAGATTGAAATGATTAAAAACAATTAATAATCATATTATTAAAAGCTCATAAGTAGAACACGTTTGGACAAGGTCCTAACAATAGTACCACACTTCTTCTCTGACTCTTAGTACAGTCTTTCTTTGACCCACAGTTGTAGGGAACACCCTGGAAGCAACTTTTCATCCATATTTAGTGGGAAAAAGAAAGAACGGCTTCCTAAAAGTCTTTCAGGAGTAGACAAACATCCTTAGAAATTTCTTAAAAACCTTCTAAATGGGTCTCTTTGGATAAAACCACATGGTGTATGAATTCCTGAGCCAAGGACTAGCAGCACACCTGGATTATCCTTACACCGACCCAGCCCATTCTGGAAACAGGAGCCAGTACTTCTAACCATCTTGCTGAAAGATGTAGCATAGATGGTGCAGAGTGAATCACGATACCCACTCCAGCAGGTAGTTAATGTATCTGTTAGTGCTGGCGTATAAATTATTAGACTAGATATGGAAGACTTTATAAATTTAAGTTAAATGTCATTATCTAGGTTTGGTAAAAGAAATATGTTTTTAAGAGTTGGGTATATTTCTAAAATGTAACAGCAAGGAGGAGATTATTGCTTACGTTATTAAAATTATTTTACTCACTTGATGTATTTTTAAAAGCTGCTTCTGGAAGATTTTAAGTAATTCTAAGATGACTCGGAGACTTTGCTCCTTTGATAACCCCACTTGTCCATGTTACCTGATTTATCCGGTGAGCTACTGACAAGCAGGAACTGAACAGAGAAATGTAATTTGGCTCGCCCTTTTGTACTCATACTAACATCCTAAAAACTGCAAGTCCCCAAGGGCCCAGAGGTGCCACCTACATGGAAGAGCTATGGAGCAGACCTAGATTAGCTTGTAACTTTGTGCCAACAGCAGCTGAGCGGGTATAGATCTGCAAAATGCTTACAGAGGGCCAAGTCCAGGTCCATGAATTAGAAGAAATGATGGCTGTTTGAAGCCAGGTATGTGGTATGGCTAAAAGATAGGAAAATAGGTAACTGCTAAAAAGAAATAAAAAATAAACTGGCCATTTAAAAAGAAGGATATCAAATAGATACATTAATTGTTTAAGTCACTCAGAAAATGGTGTGCTCAAATACAAATCTCGTTTTTTTCTACCTCCAGATCCTTTGGTTTTTCTAAAACATATACACTGATTCTTGGGGCCAGGGATTTAGCTCAGTGGTTCCAGCGCCTGCCTAGCAAGTGCAAGGTCCTGAGTTAGGTCCCTGGTAACCACATACAACAATACCAGGTGTGGTGACCCATGCCTACCAGTAATCAGTACCACACACCAACATGCAGGACATAGTAGTAACTCATGCCTATAATCTCAGCACTCGAGAGACAGAGGCAGGATTACTGTGAATTTGAGGCTTGCCTGGGCTACATAGTGACCTCAGGGCCAGCCTGAACTACAAAGCAAGACCCCATCTCAAAAATGGAAACAAAAACAAAAAAACTATACACACACACACACTGACTCTCTAGAATAATGAAAATATTACTGACAATTTCACTATTCGTGGTACTATAATTTCAATGAATAATTCTTTTAGCCATGATTATCTCATGAATCTTTATTATTCGTTCTGTTGCTTTCATTTTTATCAACATGGAGATATGAGACAATTACTGACTAGGGGAAGGTATTATAGAATCACATATTTTTAGAGCATTTGTATCATGTCAATCACATGATCACATACTGTTATTTATTATGAAGCTGCTTTATGGACATCAATAATCACATGACTATTTAAATTTAACAGAATTTAAAATTGAATTTCTTAGCTGAGCATAGTAGTGCAAGCCTATAACCTCAGCACTTGGGAGGCTGAGACAGGACAATTGCTGTGAGTTTGAGGCCAGCCTGGGATACATAGCAAGCCTCCTTCTCACAAAAAAGTTCTACTGGATAGCACTGCTATAGAGATAGGCAAAGTAACACTTTTTTCAATTAAGTCTAGTTATCTCATTTATAGAGCTTTAGGATTCTTTCAACGTCTTGTACTTCACTAGGAATCCCTCGCTAAATAAGTCTCTCTTAAATTTAGTCATGTGAAGCCATACAATTCTGTCAACAAAGCTGGCTGGAGAAGCTAAAGAAAATGTATACAGGTAGTCCTGACCTCTGGCCTTCTGCTTCAGCTGGAGCTTAGGGGATAAAAGAGCTTCTGTCTCCCTCGGAAAGCATCTGGAAGCCTGCTCTGCAGCCACACAGCTGTGCTTACCTCCAACTGGCTGCCAAGCTCAGAAGGGAAGAAAATCAATTAAAGGGACAGACCCCCGTGTTTACCAAGTAGGAAAACCCCCAAACCGTAACACTAAAAAGATGGAGCTGATGATTACAAACCACCAGCTATGGAGAAAACAACTCTTGGTCCAGATTGCCCCTAACTAGAGGAGTCGTTGCTATTGCTCTGGATTTTGTGTTCCTATTTATAACTGGAGCACACTTACATATTGTTAAAAGGCACATTGCAGAATTTCCAGGACTGTCAACCTGTGACAACCCCCCATCCTCACCTTCAGTGTCATCAGAATGCCGTGCCATCTACATCCAACAAAGAACGTTCAGTTGCCCTTTGTAGAAACCTGACATGAGATTATACGCTGGAATGCGACCTTGGGGATTTGGAAAATTGGGAAAACTGAGAGTCTATGCATAAAAGCACTTGGGGCCTTTGCATCTTGAACCGGAGTTACCTGTTTCACAATTTAGATTCTTGGTCTTAGGAAATAACAATTGAGTGTTTAAAGTATTACATTTACAGTAGCCACCCTTAAAATGCATAAAAATAAAAAATGAATAAATGTCTGGTGTGAGCAGTATTTTACAGTTTTTCTTCCAAATGAAAGAAACCCCCTGTTTCTTTTCATTTAGTGGTTTGGTTTATATTTTCATTTTTACAGTCCAGACAACCAGCAAAGTTAAATTCAAGCCTACTTTTGGTTCTTCACAAAAGCAGCTTGTTTTAAAAGAAAAAAGTTAATAAAAGAAATTAAGTGAAGGGTTTTTTAAAAATAAAAATAAAACTTTTTCTAAAAGGTAAATTATTACCATGGAGAGTGAGGTAACCACTTACTCCATAGGTATTTTGCTCCACCTGAATTTCCAAACTTAAATAAAACTAGCAACACTAAATGTATTATTATACTTAGCAATACAGAGACCATTCAACTCCAGCCTATCCTAAATTTAAACACAATTAAAAGTTAAAAATAAAATAAAATCATTTTCCCTCATTAATCAATATATTTTACACATAGAAACAACCACTTGGAGATAATTCATTCAAATTTGTCTGCCATTCAGTGTTTCATCAAATATAAGTACATGACAAGGTATTAACTCATGATTATAAATCAGTGCTTTCTAAAGTTATTTGTTCTTTAATTTACCCTAGGAGTACACTTTGCATTAAAATGTAGTATACGTCCCAGGCTATGTTTGAATTTACCATGAGACAACCAATCACTGCATGGAAAGAGATATGGGAGCACAATATTGATATGAAGAGATGCAAATGTGATGGATATATGGGTCTGTTTTGGATCAGAGATGACCTAGTGAAGAATGGAGCACAGGGGCAGACTCTGGAGCAGTAGGAGTCCTTTGATAGGCCAAAAGGGAGGATGAACGTTCCACTCGAAAGCAAAAACACGGGGTGGAATTGTCAAGGTGAGCAGAGGTAGCTGTGACACTGGGCACGGGCACGTGGTAGAGATGGAGCGGGGAAGGTGCATTGAAAGCACTAAATATCTCCTTAAGGGATTTGAATTTCTCTGTGGACCCTCAGAAGTTTACTTTGTGAGTTATCAGACACTTCCAAGCAGTAGACTGAGATAGTTCTCTCTGCATATTATGAAGTGTAGTTTGGCAGTTTATGGTGGATGGCTACAACTGGAGTCTAAGACACCTTAAAGGAAAATATTTATTGTCAGGATACAATGTAGGCCTGGTGTGGGACAAGCCAGGAGGGGGCTAGATATATTCTATATTTCAGATACATCGTCATGGAAAGGGCCTTGAGACAAAGACAGATTGGAACCTCTAACCTTGATTCAGAGAGTGACTTACAATAAAGCAAATCAATTTTGCTTCTGTTCAACTTTTATTCAAAATACTGTTTAACTTTTTCATGCACTGAGATTTCACAAATATCATGGATTTTCATTAACATATTTACATGTCACACTTTGTTATACATCTATTGCTCAACCTTAATACAAAACATAAATCAAAGAATAAATTAATCTTTAATAATAGCTGTTATTCCACTCTTGTGATTAACAAATATTTATTTGGTCTCTCTTGGTAAGTAAGTCATGGGTAAGACATACAGAAATAATTATTACAAGAAAAAAATTTTCAATGTTCATAGGAAGAAACTGCATCTGAGACTAGGGTGAGAGAAACATTTTAGGGAATATTGGATTGGAACTGAGCCTGGGAGAATGGAAAAGATCTGGGAAAAGATGTGCTAAACCTAAAGGCAAGAAGGTAGGTAAATCAGGTGTGGCTGAGACAAAAAGACTAGATAGGCTGTCAAGCAAGTTTCAGGAAAAGAAGGAGAATGCTGAGGTAGAAAAGGTAAGCTGCGAGCAGATTTTGGAACACCTTGAAAATTTAGACTTTGTTGAAAAGATGACAGTCACAACTGAGGATTCTAGTCAGGGGCTTAACAGGCTTACAATATTGTCCAAAACTATTAGGCTTAAATGTTCATGGACATATTAGACTCAAATGTTCATGGACACTCTAAAGTTTTTTTTCATTTGTTGTGTTTTAAAGCTACCATAAAATATAAGGAAATTTTCTCTCTCTAATTTAAGTAGCTAATTAGCATATGGAAGATTAACATACTCAAGGTGTCATCAATCCTGGGTTCCTTCTCTGCACAGAAATATCATCACGCTGTTATGGATAAAGGGCAAATGGAAATATATTACCAGGAAATTAACTACAGTTTCTCATGTGCCCATGATATGGCCAAATTTTATTTAACAAAGGAAACCTCCCCTATTCTCACTATTAATTTATTTTCATTCATCCAGAACATTTAAACTCTCTTTTTAAATTTAAAATAAGTAAATAAAAATACCTCGGTTGGGAGCCAATCCTAGAATTTCATAAATGATCCTGTCTAAAAATTGTTATGGCTGAGCAATAAATCCCTAGAAAATGATGCTTATATTTGTAATAGAAATGTCACCAGGGCCTTAAATATAGCAGCTCAACCTGTCCCTATTACTGTGCAGCAAAGTCAAGTTCATAATTGATTTTGACTTGTATCTGCTACCACGAGCTGAGTTCAGCGGCAGTGGATAGCATTTTTTTTAGAAATTTAAAATCCTGTTTTACTCTAATTAGAGTAATATATCAATTGCTGTCTCCACTTAGTTTTGTGAATGTCTATCTTTCTCTGAATAAAAAGAGGCCGATGTGTTCTTATTTTGTTGATGAATAATGGCTTTTAGTAGTTGTTAAAATAGTCCTTGGAATCTTACTTCTTACAGTTACACTTAAATGAGGAGAGGAAAAAACCTTTAAGTCAAATTTTTCTTTTATATAGAGCTCCATTTCTGATTGTAAGGTCACCGATGGATATTCTACTGCTATTACGAAACCACACATCAACATTATTTGTCAAAGTGGTGAGATGGTAATTGTGGCCTCTGTTATACTCTAATGTCACAGTATTATGCCATAATAGGGACCAGAAGGACTAAGCAAGCCAAATAACTACACATATTTAATGATTTTGCATCCTGCACTCAAAATCTAGTTAATGGTTTGCTACTGCGGGCACGTGAAAGCAACAGTATAGACTGTTTCTACGGAACATAGTGATAACTGTACACATCAGTGTGGAATCAAAGTTTAAAAAATAGTTTACAGATGGTTTTCAGAGATTCCATGAGGTAGAAGTGCAGCAGGGATTCATGGAACCCTTGAGCTGGTATCCAGAGTGGGAACACTGCCAACTATAAAAAATAATAATCAGAGCCCCATGAACTGCTCTTTTTAAATGGTTGCATTAAAACCCAGACACCTGTAGTTTTACTAGTTGCTAAAATGGCTTGTAATCGCACATGCATGAAACAGATGTGTAACCAGAGCTGTAGTAACTGGTTTCCATTATACAAACACAGGTGAATGGTGGACAGAGGAAGAATAGAAAACTGAGATTTGTACATGTGAAGCTCGAACACTGGAGATTTGTATAAACCGTTAAAAATATTTCTTATTAAATACCTTTTGCTGTGTCTCTCAACTGCTTTCATGTCAGAAGCTTTTCCATGTCCCAAAATGATCTGCTTAAATTTGGACATGATAATACTGACTAATTCTGATCCCCTAAGACATATGTTCTTCAATATACTAGCCTTATAAAAGCAATTGCCAATACTTTGTAGAAAACTTTTTAACAGACTTGAACATTTTAGGAGGGATTTTGTTTCTAGTTTGTTTTTAAACAACATTGTCTAAAGGGCTTACAAAAATCAGCATTAAAGAATGTTTCCACAACTGTTATGTTTCAAAAACACCAACCAGAGCTGGGCGTGGTGGCTCACGCCTGTAATCCCAGCACTCGGGAGGCAGAGACAGGAGGATTACTGAGTTTGAAGCTTGCCTAGGCTACATAGTGAGCTCAGAGCCAGCCTGAACTACAAAGCGAGACCCTGTCTCAAAAAAAAAAAAAAAAAAAAAAAAAAAAAAACACCAACCAGAGTCTCATTTCTACCACTGTAGAGTTGTTTTGTTACAAAATTTACAGTAGAGTGTGTCAGTTCTCTGGAGACTGAGTCATGCATCCCAGGACACATTGCACTGAGGAAGTCATGGGAACCATCATACAACTACATTTTTGTGAGTGTTTGGTTTGCTGAACTGAACTTCAGGGGATTGAATTCAAGTGTTCCAAAATTCTGGTTTACAACAACATCTGGGATGTACAGAGCGGATCGCTCATTCTGGAATTCCTTGGAAGGAAAAATGAGAAGCAGACAATTCTAGCTTTCAATAAGAACAGTCCCTTCCAGAAATCCTTGTCACACCTGGGACAGGACCTTTGAGCCAATGTTTCCTTTCAGATGTCTTAGCAAAAGCGATGCAAACAGAATGAATGAATTGGAGCAAAACAGGCATCAATGTGAAAATCTTTCTGAATTGAGAAGGAAAACAGGATATGTGTTCATGCTCCCATAACTCATCAGGAGAACTCATTCCAAATAATTCCCAGGGATGATCGACTCCCCCAGAAGACCTTATCTTTCCACATTTTTTTCCATCCTGAAAACATAGCTTTAAAAAATCAAAAGTTGTTCTTGGAATGGAAATGCAGCATGCTGCAGAATGTGAATGACAGACATTTTGACCTGAAGGCGCATATAGCATTTTTAAGGGGCCACAAGGCTATTCATTCCACAGCTCTAGCGGTCCCCTGCGCTCAAATGATCCCTTAGGGACTAAAGTAGCATTGATGATGAGGAGGGTGAGGTGCAGAAAGCACCTGCTAAGTTTTCAAACTAAAGCCAGAAAACAGCAAATGGAATCAACAGGGCAAAGCTGTTTAGACATATTGCAAAGTCATTTTGGATATTCCCACTATATCTGTTAAATATTCATGTATATTCTGACAACTATGCCCTTGTTCCAAGAGCTTGAAATTATTGGGTCTTTAAGTTACTCTCAGAATATAAACTGAGCACTCCTAGAAGTGCATTAATTCTTTCAGACTAATGGTGGACCATTCACTTCATAAGCGTTCCACACTCAATGGGGAGTCTGTGCCACAAAATTTAGCCCGCCCATATTTTAAGATTGTGTATTCCTTCTGGTTTATGAGACAATATAAGATAGTAGTTTATAAACCTGGCTGCACATTGGAATGACCAATAAAGCTTTCTAAATATAGTACTCTGGGTTCCACTTCCAGATATTCATAATTTGATCTGGGTTCATACAGCTGAATATTTTCTAAAATGTAAAATCACAGATAGTGATTTTACCAATATGTTACCTGGACTAAGGGGAAAAAAAAACCCACTTATGAAAATCTAGCTGTTCATCAAAACTTTTCCCATATGATACACAGCTGCTAAGTTAAACTTATAAGCCCAGGAAAATGCAGAATAATTGATTTCATTGCAGGTCTTCAGATCTTGTCCATTTTTGTAAAATGTGCAGGAATTGGGTGAAAACTAAGAGCAGACTATCTAGGCCTGGATGGCTTCTAACTCTCATTGGTGCCAGGGGCTATTTTCCTGTCCTACAGATAATACTATTGTATCCAGCGGTGACTAGAACTACAAAAGGGGCTGGGTTTTAGGCACGTTTGTGAGAAGGTTTTGTCTATAATGTTTAAAGACCTATTGCTAACACTTCTGGCAATGACTGGAAAGTAGCACTTAACAAAATCATGGAACGGGGCTCCATCCAAAATGGACAAAACTATGGTTAAAATAGAAACAGATGTAGGTTCTTCTCCCAAAGTCATCACAAAACTAGTGTCATCCAAGTTGTAACTATTACTCATTTTCTGTGTATTTGATGTCTGTATCAAGGTCAAAACAATATCTTACTTTAAGAATAAAAATTTAATGTACAATGTTTTTCTTGTATAAAGTATGTGTTTTAAGTGTTTCTTGAAGAATTTTGTTCTTCTTTTGGAGCTAGTAAGCAACTACAAAATATTTGTCCCATATTCTAAAGTTTCAAGGAAGAGATCTTTTCCATGTTATTGAGAGTGAATAAAGAAATCTAAGTTAGATCTATCCCAGGGGTCAAAAGTTTTATACAGCAAAGAAAACATTCAGGCAATCATTAGATACTTGATTTGTAAAGATCCCACCGCAGCAAACTTCCTGATATTTTCCCCATCATTTTCTCATCAAATATTCTGATAGTTTATAAAATTATAATTATATATCTTCAGATAAATCTCTTAACTATGACTTTTAACTCAATTTTTCCCACAAAAGGAAAGAATACATACAAAATATCTTGAAAATCAAATCTTCCAATAATTCACAGCTCCAGATAATTTTGTCCTAGTTTCACAGAAGTGATCGAATGGAAAATGTGTGCTTTTAACTTATATTTTCATGCTTGTATGAATATAAAATATTTACGACAAATTTGGATTGTCTTGAAATCTTTTGCTTCCATGATAAAAAAAACTTTCAAATAAAAACTGGGGCTGGCTAGTATTTAATTGGAAGTATAGATTATCGTAGGTGTTTACTCTGTTCTCTGAAGCGTCTTTACTTAATGTATCCAGTTTTTCCCCATCTTCCGTCGCTTCAGCCTTGCTGAAGCCTCTCCCTTCACTCAGGTGCTATACATTCCGTGAATGCGAGGAAAAATAATGACGTGAAGGAGAATCTCTGTTGCTTAACACTACTTTATCTCTGAGAATTACTCTCCGGCCTTTGAACATGACCTATGCTGTATGAAGCTGCTCTTTTATGATTGTCTCGCCCTGAATTCATTTTAAAAGGTCAATTTCCATACTAACTCAATGCAGCTGCTAAGACATTCTCTTCCTTTTGATCATTGTTATTAATGACGTGCCACAACACACGCAAGGCTAGCAGTCCCCTCTGCTCCTCCTCACACTGCAGCCCCTTGTATGCCCTCCCCAGGACCCTAGCCTGTCCTTCCCAGCCCTCTGGTCCCAGGCAGCTTCCACCCTGAGCCTCTCTAGGAGCTCATCTGAGGGTGGAGGCTCACGTCAGAGTCCTGAGGCCAGCTCTTAGAAACTATGTGGGCAGTTCTCCGTGGTATGCACAGTCCAAAAAGAAACCATTCCACACCATTCCGCAGAGGAGCACTTTGGCCTTACTGTCTTCTGGGTGCTGGCGAATGGCTTATGGCAGAATCACAATGCTATTTTTTGTAACTATTATTCCCCTCGGTATTTTTTTTTTTTTTTTTTTTTTTTTTTTTTTTTTTTTTTTTTTTTTTTTTTTTTTTTTTTTTT